>PVJA010002542.1:23962-105796 GCA_004027025.1 Myocastor coypus
AAAAAAAAAAAAAAAAAAAAAAAAAAAAAAAAAAAAAAAAAAAAAAAAAAAAAAAAAAAAAAAAAAAAAAAAAAAAAAAAAAAAAAAAAAAAAAAAAAAAAAAAAAAAAAAAAAAAAAAAAAAAAAAAAAAAAAAAAAAAAAAAAAAAAAAAAAAAAAAAAAAAAAAAAAAAAAAAAAAAAAAAAAAAAAAAAACTAAACAGCAAAAACTCCTAAGAATCTAAAGAAAACGAGATCATAAAATTGTCAGCCAAAGTCTAAAAGAATTTTTGCCAAGTGGTTATTTGGAAAAGAATATAGAAACATTCAGCGTTCTAAGAATGGTGGCTGATTTTCCATCTGAGTAACTGGTCTTATTGGAATCATTAATTTACGGAGAGAATGGGCAAAGAAAAGATAGAGGGGCTAGGGATATAGCTCCGTGGCACAAGTGCCTGCCTGGCAAGTGCAAGGTTGTGAGTTCAAACCTTGGTCCCACAAAAAAAAAAAAAAAAGATAGAATGGCTCAGTGGAGCAGAAAGCACCCTGGGCTAGAAGCCAGAAGTCTGAACTCCAGCCACAACTTCTCTGCTGAGCAATCTCAAATGTTTTTATTTATTTTAAAGAATTTAAAAAAACCCAATAAAAGTAATGATGCAAAATTTCAAAGCGAGATCTGAGCAACCTTAGGCTAGTTCGTTCTCCACCTTTCTGGAACTTTGCCCAATCTTCTGACGATAAAAGGCAAAAGCGGAGGACCTGTAGAGGCCCTTCCAGCTCAGCCTCAGCTCAAGAACTGTTCCCCAGATCTGGTTTCTACAGCAGGGAAGGGTAGGCACACGGAAAGAACTTGGACCCTGCCTGCCCTAAGGGGCCAAGAGTCCTTGCAGGCTGGCTCAGTTCACTTCCGTCTCCAGAGCCCTGCTGCACCCAGCCCTGCCGCCAGCAGGACTCTGAGATGAATGAGACACGGCACCAGACTGAGATGACCAAGGTTAGTGGAGGACACTGAGGAAGGCAGACACAACAGATGATAAGTCCAGGAGGCGCAAGGTCAGCCCAGCCAGGGTGAAGGCAGCATGAGGGCGGGGGAAAGAGCACAGCGGTCTGCTGACGACCACACAGGACTCCGTAGCACAGGTGGGTGGCATCTGAGGCTGGTGATTTAAGGACACAGCATCTGATAAAGACAGGTGGGGTAAGAGAGCTACAGAAGGTGTGTGTTGGTGTTGGGGTGGACAGAATGGCTGGTCCTGAGAAAGAGGAAATGTGCAGGAGAACGGGGGGCGTTGGGGCAGCTATCTGAGACCAGGAAAGTCAGTCCAGGGCAAGGTGAGCCTGAGTATTTGGTCTTGAAATTTGGTCTCAATAGTGGAAAATCAAAGAAGGGTGATGGCAGTCGGGGAAAGGCTCTGAGTGGGCTTTTCGATAGTCCGGGTCAGTGTGGGCTTGATTGGCAGAGAAGTGGGGCGCTGACTGCACAGGAAGCCCACAGACTCAGGCAGGAACCACAGGGCAGACGAGCACAGCCCTTGGAGACCGGTGCTGAGGTCAGACCGCCAGGCTGCACCATCAAAAAGCTCTCAGGAGGTTTCTTATTGGCAAACTACTTCTTACGGATGTCAAGGGATCAGAGGACTTAGTGACAGCTGTGAGAACAGTGCCTGGCACAGGTAACCGCGCTGTAACTGGTGCCCACGGTGATGGCACAGCAGCTGCACACTTGAGGGAGCGGCAGGTGGCCAGGGACCCCTGAGGAAGCCCCACAGGAGCAGCAAGCTTAAACGAGGATTTGGAACTTGGGGGCTCCAGTTCAGACGTGCCAGGTGCAGTGCACTAAATGTGTGAGTTCCCCTCGACCACCACCAAAGTCCTATGTTCAAACCCTGACTCCTAATAGGACAGCACTAGCAAGTGGGTCCTCTGGAGGACTATTAGATCCTAAGGGTAGAACTTCATGAATAAGATTAGCGCCACTCCAAAAGGAAGCCCGGGGAGCTCCTTTTCTGCCCTGTGACGAATAAGGGAAGTAGATCATCTGCAGCTTAGAAGGCGGCCCTCACCAGCCCTCGTCCATGCTCCCACTAGGTTTGCATCTGCAAGAAGCTGTATTGCAGGTGAGTGGAAAAGCCCAGCTGGAGCTTAGTGGGAGGTGATCGAGAAGAGGGAGGTTCAACGAGTCTGATCCTGGGAGAGGCTGAGGGTGGGAGACTGCCTCAGGGCAGGTTCAGCAGTGGGTGACAGAGGTGGCAGACCAGAAGATGTGCTTTTCCAGAATGGGGTTTTTACTGCTGTGCTCCCAACTGTGCTTAAGACAGTACCTGAGACAGACTAAATGCTCAGTTAGTATCTGCTGAGCAAGGAAGAAGGGCAATTCATCTTGTTATCCATGCCAAATAGTAGGCGCGAAACAACGGCAACCAACATTTATGAGAGGATTACCACGTTGCCAAATGCTATGCTAAAGGCCAGACCTACAGGGCTCATTTAGGACATGTGGTATCAGTCCCATTTTACAGGTCAGGAAACCTTGTTAAGATCAAATGGCTTAGTGAGCGGCACCAGGGCCCATGCCCAAGGCCTCAGTCTTCCGGGAAGAGCTCCTTGACACTGCCACTGAATGGGAGCTGGAGCACAAGTCCCTTGTTAGTTATTACATAATGGGAGGGGGCTGGAGGTCGGAGCTGGAGAAGCAGGACCCAGTGCACGCCACACTTATGGGGTAAAGCCAGACTCTGGAAGGACAGGAGCAGATCAGGAAGGGTACAGCAGACAGTGGGAGTGACACATACAGAGTGGAGCTCAGGGACAAAGCAGAGTGTGGAGTCCTCTCCTTACTTGGTGATGGCTCTCTCTGTCTGTCTCTGTCTCTGTCTCTGTCTCTGTCTCTGTCTCTCTCCCCCTATACCTACACATCTGGAGAAGGTAATATGTTTCATTGGTTGCTCTGCGGATCCAGACAGATCCAGGGTGACCACAGGGTGGCAGGGACCAGAGGCAGTTTGCAGAGCACAGGAGCTGCACACTTGGCCAGAGCCAAGCTCACACACGTGGCTTCACACCCCTTCTATGTGCTTTCCAAAGTCCTGCTCAGGTCCTCAAGCACCAGACGTCACTGTACATCTCTTAGGTGCAAGCCCTGTGGCCCAGGGTGCAGGTCTGATTCTGCACAATGCCAGATGCGCAAGGACCCTGTGCAGAGTGAGATGCCAGTGGTCATTGAGGCTCACCCCGCTCACAGGCTGGCATTCAGAGCCGGGGGCTACTGCTCTGGAGTGATGGTGTCCCAAGCAGGTGCTGAGCTCATGCAGGTGGCTTCAGGAAGCCAGAGGCAGCTGCAGTCTGTCTTTCCTTGGGCTGTGTGGCCCCACTGCATGGCCCTCCTGCCCCTGAGAAGGCCAAGGCCCATCATCTGGTCCCTAGCAGAGCGCCTGATTAGGTCTAGGATCAGGCCAGCAGCTCTGTGCTGCCTGCCTCTGGTCACACTCCTGTGGGGTGCTGAGTAGCTCCTCACTCCCAGGGCCTGAGGAGACCTGCTGGCACGTGCCACTCCAGAGCACACCATGAGTGCCTAGTCTGTCTGTGACCATTCTCTCCAGAGGCCCCGCAGTCCCAGGAGCCTGCAGAGCAGCCATGTTGAGCCCTCGCATTCCCAGCTCATTCTAGGATGACATACTAGGAGCTGCAGACCAGGCCTATCCGAGCACTGGCCACCATGCGGCGTCCCAAGCTAAACCCTGGGGTCATAAAGAAAAGCCCTTCACGGTGATAGGATTCTGAGGGCATTGGAAGTATTCATAACCACAGAACCCACATTGTCACACATGTCGACCTCCTACTATGTGCAAGAGCTGTGCTAGGTGCTCTCTTACGCATTGTCACTAGTTTGCATACAACTCTGGAATGAAGCGCTAATTTTTCCAAAAAAGAAAATCAAAAGAAATCTTGCTATGCTTTCACCCATCCACCAGACCAAATTTACCAGTACCCCAGATTAGATTAACTTGGAATCTGAAAGTGAGATTCTATTCTAGCTGTGCCCTTGGGCTTACCAGAGAGCATGCAGCCACCTTTCTATCCCACTTCCACGTCCTCACTGCCTGTGACCCCCGCGGCCCGCGCAGAAAGCCTACCTGAGCCTGTGGATACGTTCAACCCTGTTCTACATACCAGGAGAGCAGACGGGAGAACGCGGGGATGAACTGAGCAGAATCTATATGCGCCGGCCACTTTCACACATCACTGTCTCATTTAGTTTCCTCAGCTACTCTATGAGGTGGTACGAACACCCCCATCTTAGAGAAGACAAAGCCGAAACCCAAGACTTGTTAGAACTCACACAGAAAGGTACTGCGTCAGCATCAGACAGGTCTCTCTGAACTTAACCTTTATATGCAAGCACCAAACCCCTTCTGAACTCTCTGTAGCGGTCATTTAGGGGCCCTGGTCAGCTTCCATGGTCCTATTATCCACTGCCACGAGCCTCAGCCTGGTGAGCAGCATACTGAGAATGGGAAGAAAGGGAGGTCTTCTTCCTGTCCGAGGCCCAGAGGACCTTGGTGAGCCCAAGAAGATGTGTCAGCCCAGCAGCATGCATACGTCACCCTGAGCCTGCTGTCCATGGACCTGGTCCGCCCTCTGTAGCCAGCAGTCCTGCCCAAGTCCAGGGTGGCAGGCACAGCACAGCTACGGTTCTGTGGCCAGCTTCTGTCAATTCTCTAAAAGGGTAGGCCCTGCTGTCAGCATATACACTCATTCTGGCCACCGTTTCTCCCAAGGACCTGCTGCAGTATGGACAGGCGCCTGGCACTGGGCTTACAAGACCCGCCTCAGTCACAGAAGTCAACCTGCTGCTCCGTTCTCTACAGAATGCATGTGAGTACCCTTACCTACTCTCAAGCTTGCTGTGCCTTCCAACACCGTGACCTAGGCTGCTCGCCTCCATGCCTTCCTAGTTCACCCCTCACTGACTTATTTCCCTTGCTCATCTGGCTTATCTGTCCTGTGATCCCAGGAGGACCCACAGCCTCTCTGCAACAGCCTGGCACTCCATCAGAGGACTTTACACCCCTGAACTGCACTGTCCAAGTCTGATGTCACTCGTGAGCCCCCTGTCTCATCTGTGGGCCTTCGCCTGGACTCTTACTTAGATCAATGTTCCCCAACATTTTATCCACAACTTTTCAAGCTTAGACCCCAGGTGAGACTCAAGAGCTCAGACGACCAACCTTACCTAAGCTGGTCTTCCTGGCCACCACCAGAACCGCAGTTTGAACGTATTCAGTAAACTGTTGGGGTCACTCTGAATGCCATTAAGGTGAACAGGTTTATTCCTACAGATGCAGCCTCAAGTGCAATCTGGAATCCATGCACTCAAAACACCACAGCTGAGCAGGTACCTGTGTAGGCCTACCGGGGCTCACACACAGCTTGTCAAGCTGGGAACAATGCACAGGGTCATGAGATTTCTTCTCCACTTCATCTCCATCTTCAACCCAGGACAAGCAATGCTGCTTTAAATCTACAATCATCCCCTGACCTCAGGACATTTGAAACAGTGCCCTGCTGTGCCTGCTATCTTACTGCTGAGGACAGAGTAAGTCTAGAAACTCAGAGCTATTGGTTTCATAGCCCTGGTTCAGCTTTGACCCAGGACTCTGAATCAATCCCTCCATAATCTGAGCAAGACAAATGATGTCCATAGGCCTCTCAAGGACCTGGGGAAGTAGCCTAGTGGCATAAGCACCTGCCTGGCAAGCACAAGGTCCTGAGTTCAATACCCAATTACACCCCCCCCCCAAAAAAAAATCTAAACGTAAGCCTCTCAAGTGCCTTCAGAGAATGTCCAACAACATACAACCAACTTTATGGTGCCACACCTGACTAATATGGTAAAATGAGGGGGGAAATAAAACAAAGAAAAATGATGACTCTTGATGTAGAAGAGCTGCAGGGACAGCCATATATAATTGGTGTCACAGTAAATGGATTTAATATTTCTGGAGATCTATCTAGTAATATATGACAGGAACTATAAAATGCTTCATACCCTTTGACCTAGTAATACCACTTGGGGAATGCTTCCCAGTAAAATACTAAGAAAGTAATTTGTACAGAGATATTCATAGCCATGATATTTTTAATAGCAAGAAGTTGGAACAAGCCCAAAGGCTGAGCACTTGGGAAATGACTTAGCAAACTGGGTCGAGCACACACCTCAGGATGCTCTCTGGCCAGGAGGCAGGCGCATGCACAGTCCCTGGAGACATGAACAGGTGGCCCCAGGAAAGAAAACCACCCACACCATCCCCAGCCGCAGCATCCACTCTGGAAGTGGGCAGCCGGAGACCTGCCTGTGTTGCCTTCATGCTAATTCAGTAAGCCAGTGTGAAGGGCTCGAAAGGTCATTCACTTTATCTTTTTGTAAAGGTCATTTTGAATTAAAGGTTCTTTAGAAAAAAAAAAGGAAGAAAGAAAACATTTGAAATGCTGGAAACGAACTTCACAGAAGAGACTGCCTAGTTATCTTTGGACAAGCTTGTCTCCTAGAGTTCTCCTTGAAAACATCATCCTGAGTCCTTGAGAGAGGAGACAGGCTCCTCCACACGGCTGAACAGGGACGGAAGCAGCTGGTGCAGTGGACCCAGGCTCCCCGGGCAACGCAGAGTCTCAGTCTCTGTGGGCATAAGCACGGCCTGCTGCAGCGATACCTGCTGGCGATGTCTGGGCCTTCCCTTTCCGAGTCTGCCTTCCTCAGAGGTCTGCCCTGAGTATCCTTCTTTCTCCCCAAGACCTTGTCTCTTCCCAATGTGAGAGGCCAGGTGACTAAAGCCAAAGTATGAATGTCCTATGGTGGCACTGCAGGCAGACAACTACGTTCCACCTATGTCCAGTAAGGCTGGCCCCGGGTGCACCACCCACCAGAACACCAGGTCCCTGGATGCCATGCTTACTGTATGGAAGTAGAGTTGAGAGTCTATATTTTTAAAAATACTCCCGGGGGTTCTCATGATACAAACCACCATTCCGGGCCTTGTTGCCTATGAAAGAATTCAGGGCCCATCCTCCTGGCCTACTGAGTTCAGAGGGCTCTGGTTTGGGGCACAAAGCCAGCCTGCAGTCTGCAGTCATGGCATAGACCACAGCCCTCACATACCCACACACCCCTTCTGGGGAAGCCTCAGCCCATCATCGCTCAGGATAGTGGGGGTGAACCTATGGTGTGCATGCTGCAGGGAGCTCTTTGTATTACTGAAAGCTGCAATAGGGTCACCATCATGGGCCTAGGACACCATGGGGAGCCCTGTACTTCAGGTTTCAGACAGCAACCTGGACTCCCCAGAGCCAAGAATCAGCCACTGCTCTGCCTCAGCCCAAGGCACGGCTTCTTCCTGGACCAGGGCCATCCACGCTCTGCGGGTTTCCTACTGCCTGCTGCAGGGTCTCCCGTGCTGCAGGTGGCTGCTGGTCCACACCCACAGTCCCACATCGAGCAGTGCACTTGCCCTGGCCATACTTACGGAGTCATTTTATAAAGCTGCATCCTCCGCTCAAACAGCGACCCTCCCCAGGCCCAGGGCCACACCCCGGCCACGGGTGTGGCCTGGACAGATTCCGTCTCACCGCCCCCTGTGTCCAGGACTCTCTTCAGCTTCACATTGGTGCTCGATTCTCCAGGCCTGTTGTCAGGAAACACCGAGAGTCGTCACCTTGCCCCCGTCCAACCTCCCTGCCAAGTGAGAAGAGGTGGCAGCCTCTGAGTCCTGGAAATGAGAGCCCATGAGAGGGGGACCAGGGAAAACTCCAGGGAGAAACACTTCCTGGGGCTGGAAATGAGAGCCCATGAGAGGGGGACCAGGGAAAACTCCAGGGAGAAACACTTCCTGGGGATTCTGGAATAGCTCTCTGAGTCCTGTCTGAGGAGGTCGCATCTCCTGAGACTTCCATCCAAACTATTCCTGAAGGAGGAAGACAGTCTGGGAGATTCTGGCACTTCCCAGAACTCTTTCAGCCTAGGGTCCTGGAGCCCAGTGTGGACTGCTTTGGGGGTGGAGGATTCCTTAACAGATGGGATAGGGCAGCACAGTCTTCCCAGAAATGGGTGCATCCAATGTTGGCCATGCGCTCTGAGCTGATCTCCCTCACCCTCCTTCCTCCCCACAGGATCCTGGGGGGTGGGGTGAGATGAGGTGGGGAGGCTAACCTGAGGGAGGGGAGTAGGCGTCGCTCCTGCGGAAGGGCATGGGTTTATGTTCTCCCATCCTGGGGCCCCTCCATCACCCTCTCTCCCTTCCCAAAACACACCACACCACAGGGGTCCACCCTACTGCCCTTGGCTCACTGAGAGTGCCCACTGCCAGGGAGACTTGAAGGAAGCTCTGCAGGGCGGGAGGGCAGCTAGGGCAGCACCTGCTGAGTCCTCCTGTACACAGATAGCCTCATCTGCACTGCCAAGCCTGAGGAAGAACTAAGGATTTGACATCCTGTTCAGAGAGGTCTTGCTCCACCTTTGTAGAAGAGTCAGAGAGACAGAGAAAGTGAGAGACTGAGAGACAGAGTGAAAGAGAGACAGGGACAGATCTGTATATAGAGAGAGGGGGAGGGAAGGAGGGAGGGAGAATACCGAGAGACAGGAAGGTGACCTGTTGCGTCACAGGCAGCCTCCCTCTGTGCTTGCCTGGGGCTAAGTGGAGACACACAGGGTTGAGGTTTGTGGCCTACTTCCAGGTGAAGAGGACACAGTGAACTCTATCCACTGCTGAAACCACCCATGACCAGGCTGAGACAAGAACTACCTAACTGGGACATAACCATAGCTCCGCCATCTTGGAAATGGACCCCGAGGCTCACAGGACATCTCTTTCAGCATCTGACAAGGATTCTTAGACCCAAACATGGCCGGCAGCCTCAGAGATTCTCTGGCCCCGGTGACTTGCAGCTGAAGCACATTCTTTCATGGAGAACAACAGAAAACACTAAAGCCAGAAGCTCTGGATAAAGTGGGGGCTCCACAGCCTCACCCTTCTTCTCCAACAATGCTTCCTTGGGAAAATTTCTAGGTGACTTTGGGGCTCCAAATGTCTTTTGAAAACCACTGCTTTTGTCCAACCCTATTTTCAGAAGCCGAGGCTCCGAGGGGAATGCGATTGGCCAAAGGTCACATGGCAAGTTGCTGGCAGAGCCAGGACAGGCTCCAAGACTCCTAACCACTATGGTCCTAGCTGGCGGCCACCAGCCACCCCCAAACTCTCCTGGAAGGTCTCCCCCAACAAGGCCACCTTCTCTAGCTTCCTGTCTCTGCACGTACCCTCCTTGGCTCCCCAGATCAGTACTTCCCTCTGTCCCCTGAGTGTCCCCTGCTTCACTGTCCTCTAGCCCATGCAGATTCCCAAGAACCACTATTCCCAGACCTCCCAAAAGAGAATCTGCGTTTGAAATCCACATCCTAGGAGCTCTGTGCGAGAACTGGTGAGCAGCACCACTCCTCGGGCTGGCCCCTCTCATCCTGGCCTCCCTCCTGCTCCGCAAGGCCTCCCTCTGCCCCAGGCTCTGCAGGGCAGGGCAAGGTCCCTGGAGGCCCCGATTTCTATTTAACTTTTTTTCTTAATTTTAAAGAGAATTTAAAAAAACAACAATGAAAGAGATACAGAATTTCAAAACAAGATGATAGAAAATTAACAATGGTTGTTATATTGCATATTGTTATCTTCAAAGTGGTTGTTCAGATTTTTTTTTTTTCCAGTGCTGGGGATTGAACTCAGCATGTTGCACTTGCCAAGCAAGCACTTATACCACTGAGCTATCTCCCTAGCCCCAAGATTGACTCTTTAGCTACGGCCAACCTATGTGTGCAACAACAAGTGAGCATAGCTCTGGCTTAAATGTTGGTTAATGTTTTTACTCCACTTAACAAGCAAAAGGAAAGTGAAACAATGAAGACAGACCTTTGCTCGCTCATTGGTGAGAATCCAAGTGACTTCCTTGCTGAACCAAGAATTGCGAATACTGGAAAAATATTTTGCAGTGAAATCACATGAGCCTGTGTGAGTCAGCTCCATTACAGTAACTGCAAGGAACTGGAGGAACATGACCCGGGCCCTACGCCCCCTAGACACAGGGTGGGGTCTCCAACCCCTGTCCTCCATTTCTATGCTGTGAGCTGCCAGAGACGGCACACTGTGCCTACATGGAGATGTTACCCTGAACCCTATTACTATGTACAAACTAATATAAGTTAGTTTTTTTTTTTTTAAGTGAAAGCGCCCCTGCCATGTGACTCGTTTTGAGCCTCAGGTTCCTCAGCTCTCAGAAAACTTAATGCCCACTAACAGGTGCGGCATAGGGCGGACGGACCCACATAGCCCACACACGCTGTCCATTCGCACTCTGGTTCTGTGCGTCACCACCCCCTCAAGCCTCCATGCACATTATCTCTGCCACCCCCTGTGCCTAGTTTGGACTCAGGAAAGTGCTTCAGTCTTCCAAACCTCATCACACACAACACTGTGTTGTCCCTCAGGTACCACAGAAAGAAGCGGACCTGCAGAGCTCGGCCTTCTCACACAGCTTCAGATGCCCGCTCCCCACCAACCCACCTCTCCACACCACATACTCAGCCCCCTTCGTGTACACCATGCACCGAACCTGTCCCCTACTGTTCCTCACCCACCCACTTAGCAGGATGCCCCACCCTGCCCTCCCACTCCTCTAGCACTCTGGACACACAACGCACACCCCTTCACACCAGCACACACACCAGCATGCATATGCCGACATCCGCCCATGTCTCTCCCCAACACCCACATATCCCAGGTATTCACCCAGGCCCCCTGAGTTCACACACTCAGGCTGGCCAGCAGCACCCTCATGTTTTGGGACAGGAACCCCTGCCAGCCCATGAGCCCAGGAGCAGTGCAAGGAGGGATCCAGGCAAAACAAAGCAAGAAGGATGGGGTGCCCTTTCTGGGGGTGGCCGTCAGGCCTTGCTCAGAGGCACACAGGACTACAGGAGACCGCAAAGGAGTGGGACCAGGACTGCTGGCTAGCTGAGCACCTTTGTTTCAGACCCAGCCTCAGGCACAGCAGGGGCTCCAGAAGTCTGGTACCTGGGCCCCATGAAAGATGGCAGCCTTTTCCTGAAGCTCCTCCCACACCAATGGAGTGCGGGGAACAGGCTGCGGCGAATGCTGAGCTCTGCCTCCCCTGGCCTGGGTGGCATGGGCTCCTGCTGGGCAGGGGCTGCTGGGAAAGTGAGTAGGGAGGTCAGAGCTCTAGTTGGTGCTTCCAGGATCTAAGAGAGTGGTCCTTTTCTTATTTCTTCCCAAATTGAGGCAGCCCTGTCCCTGACTGTCCCAATACTAAGTTCTGCTTAAAATGAGGTCCTGTCTGACCTTAACCTAACAGCACAATGTCCTTGGCCACTGTTCTTGCCCATCCCCAAGCCCTGCTCACCATCAGTGGAGATGAGTCCCTGGGTGAGGGGTCTGACGCTATTCCTGTCACTCAGGGCCAATGTGGCCTGGGAGGAGGTCTTCCTTCTGGGCCAGGCCCATCATCTGAACAAGAAGCAGCTCGCTCTGAGGCTCACAGAGGGCAGAAGCCAGCGTGTTTGCTGAGATGGTCCCAGCCCAAGAGCAGCTTAGGTCTGCGTCCTAATGGGCACAGGGAAGCCCTCTCAGTGAGCCATCACCCCTTGGTCCGGGGCCACTCTGCAACAGCCCACAATTCCCAGGGAACGGTAGCCTGTTTCTGTAACTGACGAGTTACAGCAAGCTCTTCTGGCTCTGTGCAGCACAGGAACTTTCCAGTGAGCACACGCTGCATATCTGCACTGGGCTCAAAGCCCCCCTTGGCCAAGACTCACCTTCTGCCTGGAGCATGGCGCCGCTCTCCAGCCACAGCATGCCTGTGGGCTCAGATGCCAGCCCTGAACCCAGGTAGCCTCTGCCAGTGGGCCACCAACGCGAAATCACAAGCAGCAGGGGCGGCTCACCTCTCTCCCCACCGTCCATTTCTTTAAAGATGTTTTTTCTTTACCCTCTTGCCCTCTGGGAGCTTGTTTAACATGATACAGAATGAGCCACAGGCACACAACAGGTCTGCCCGATGAACATGCCACCCTCCTGTCTAGATGTGTACTGCCGAGGATACTTACACAGGCATACACGCCCGAGTGCACGCATGAATGCAGGCACAGTACCCACTGGAACACGTACACAACGTTCACACAAAGTGAGAATCCATATAGCTGCAGAAACCATGCAGGCCGGCAGACACGGAGGGACCCATATGTGGTACACAGGCAAGACACATGTAGGCACAGACACAGGTATGTCAGGACATGCTGGGACACACACGCAAGACCACAGGCTCACACATATGCAGTCTGGGCAACTACTCCCTACCCACCATGCGCACACACACACACACACACACACACACACACACACCACGCGCGCACGCATGCACAGCCTGCCACTGCACATGCCCAAGGAGGGGCACACAGACTGCCATAAGAGTCAAACCCTTGAGAAATGGCTGTGCTCAGAGAACAAAACGAACTGTATGCATCTAAGTACTACTATACCATTAGACCATATTGCTATATTTCCACACTAATACATTTAAAATAAAATTCTCTAAACATAAAAACTACTAAAAAGCTGGGCATGGTGGCGCAAGCCTATAATCCCAGCACTTGGAAGGTAGAGGTAGGAGCATCGGTGTGAATTCAACACCAGCCTGGGCTACAAAAGTGAGCTCAAGACCAGCCAGAATTGCATAACGAAACCCTGACTCAAAAACAAACAAACAAACAAACAAAAAACTGCTAAAAGATGATTGGGTTAATAACCAAGAGACAAACTGGAAATATTAAACACCTCCAGACAAGAAAAGTGCCATAGGGCTGACCAAATAGCGCAGTAGATTAAAGAAACTGCAAAGCAGGCGCAGGAGCCGGGGTTCGATTCCCGGGCTTGCTGTGCCAGCCCTGTCCCTGCAGCACACTGAGACGGCAATTGAGACTGGGCATGGTGGTGCACAACTATAATCCCAGCTCTTGGGAGGCTGTAAGCAGGAGAATCACTATGAGTCCAATCTGGTAGTGAGACCCTGAACACCCTGTAGGCCCTTCCCTAAAATACAAACAAAAAACCTGCCATGTTATCCTTCCAGTTAAAAATATATTTTAAAGAAAATCTATGCCCAAAAGCAAACAGGTAAAATATTTAGTAAAGTTCACAAGCAATGTATTGAATATATCTGAAAACAAAGGAATATTCTGATAAAACTGTAAATCTTTGTCCATGCAAACACCACTGACCAAATAAGATGTTATCTTCCATTCCTACATAGTGGTATAATTTTGTCAAATGCATATATATATATATATATATATATATGTATATATATATATATATATATATATATATATATATATATATATATCAGTAGGATTTTTTTTTCAACTGGACAGATTTATTCCAAAATTCATCTAGAAAAATAAAACCAACTTTCTAAGCAAGTCAAAAAATTATGTAAAAGAAAAAGAACGAGGAAGCACTTGCTTCACCAGCTATCAAACTGTACTATGAATCTGCTGCAATAATCCTTATCTATAAAAGGAATCTGTGTGCAACACCATGGTATGGTATGAGAACAGCCAAATATACCGATGCAATGGAGAAACAGATCAATGTGTAGATGAGAAGTTGACTCATGATAAAAATAGCCTTTCATAAAACATTAGAATGTTCGATAATTTAGTAAGTGGTTTGGAGATCAATTTACTAGCCACCAAAAGAAAAAATATATTTCTATTCCATATTCACATATAGAAATAATAGGGGTTGGGAAGATAGCTCTGTGGTCTAAGTGCCTGTCTGGCCGGTGCAAGGAACTGGGTTTGATGCCTGGTATCACATGCTGTGCTGGTCCCAGAACTCAAGGTGCAATGTGCCAGCCACCAAAACTGGGCATGGTGGCACATGCCTCTATTCCAAGCATTGGGGAGCCTGAGACAGAAGGATCACTATGAGCCTGAGCTGTGTAGCAAGACCCTGTATCAAATACATAAAGATTTTTAAGAATTAAAAAAAAATAGGACTGGTGAGATAGCTCAGTGGTCTAAAGTAACTGTCTAGGCAAGCTTAGGCAGGTACAGGGGACCGTGGTTCAATTTTTGGCACCACATGCCATGTCAGCTGTGCATGCAGAGTGGGTTGAGTGGGCCAAAAAAAAAATTTAAAAATAGAAATCACAAATGAGTAAAGGTTGCAGGGGGGAAAAAAGGACAAGTAGAAAACATAAAAGAATGCGCTTCAAATTATTTGCAGAGACTGGGGGAGTTTACATAGTCCTGTCTCTAAATCCAGAAGCTATCTTCTATTAGAAAAAAAAAAAAAAAACTCAATGTTTTAGATAAAAATCTTGCCTACAGCCTGGAAGATAGTTCAGTGGCTTAAGTGCATGCCTGGTAAGTACAAGGTCCTGAGTCTAATCCTTGGTACAAAAAACAAAACAAAAAAACTATCTCTTAGGCCAAAGACACTAGTGAATAAATGGCATCAATTCAAATTCGGTGAATGTGCTTGCGAGAGGCGTTTCACACATCCTCATATTGCTGAGGAGAGCTTGATGGATAGCCTTTGTGGAAGGAAACATGATCATCTGAACATTATACAACAACTTTAGGGGTCCAGCGGGATGGCTCAGTGGTCTAAAGCGCCTGCTTAGGCAAGTTTAGGCAGCTGCAGGGACTGCGGTTTGATCCCCGGCACCACATGCTGCACCAGCCCTGCCCTCAGGGCAGGCTGAGCCGGCCATAAAAATAAATAAATAAACAAACAAACAAAAGTTCTGAAACAAGAAAAATTAAAAAATAAAAAATAAAACAATTTTAAAGATGTTCACTCATTGTGAGCCATTAATTTCACTTCTGTAGCTATCTTAAACAAGAAGCCATAGAAACCTGTAGATTAATGCATAAAGATGTCCATGAGTAAGAATGTAGAGGTTATGGAGATAATTAAAATAAGAAGATAATTTCTATAATTCCATATGAAACTATTATATAGCCATGTAAAACAGTATTTGTCTAATAAGATTCTGAGGAGATTTACAAGAAACATGTGACAACAGTGTACTCGACTTGGGTAGGGTTTATGCACACGCAAGTGTCTGTAATCGCTGCCAGCAAACAAACTGCATAGTTTTTACAGATGACACCCAAGACTTGAAAAAACATCACCCTGAGGACAATTTAACCCTATTTTAATTTAATGATTATCAACAATAACAAAGAACAGCATAAAACAAATTTCACAAAACCCTTTTTTTAGAATCCATTCCACAACATACTCACACTCCACTCCCCAGGCTCCATGCCCAAGGGCTCCAGGGACGACAGTGACACTCCCTCTAGGTGTCAGTCCCAGAAGACTTCCTTTCTCACCCAGAATTTAAGCTTTTGCACTGTCATGTGGTCTTTGCAGGAGAATATCTGTGCCACATCTCATAAAACTGTATCCCAACCAAAACACAAAGACTGTTGGTAGAACAAATATAAAGTGAGTCACTGGAGAAGACAGAAGACAAAATAACAGCTGAATATTCATTCCTTTAGGGTCTTTTAATTAGACTCAACTATTTTCAAGATCACAAAATTTCCAAAGAGAAAAGTAAAATAGTTCTTTTAATAAGAATGATTTTAGTTTATAGTAACAGCCTTTTGGCCTTACTCTTCCTTTTCTTTTCAGTGAACCAAGTTTGTGCATGTATGAGATTTTTTTCAATGTATGAATGGTGAGATGCTCAAGTTTATTATTTGCTAGAGGAACAGAAAAGGAAACCATAATACTATGTAGTATAACTCCTAAAATGGTTAACATGAAGGCAAAAACCAAAAAGAACCAGTTTTGGTTGGGATCTGAGGTAACCAGGATGTAGTTCTGCCCACGAACCTGCATTAGCAGAACCATTGTGGAAAACAGTTTGCCAACATCCACTGCAGCTGAATGTTAGATTTGTAGATTCCATTCCCAATAGGTACCACACAGAAATGCACCCCCGTGTGTCCCTAAAGGTACTGTGAGGACGTTCATAGTGACACTAGTCATAACTGCCAGATACATCCAACTTCCTAGATGTCCATCAACAACAGACTAAATACACGAGTTGTACCACAGCACAAAACTGAATGCTACAGAGCAACAACACAACCATATGACCAACAAACATGAGTCTTAAAATTATGGTATTGAGCAAAACAAGTCAGATTCAGAGTAGATAATAAATAATTCCATTTATATGAGTGTCAGACAGGCAAAATTAATCTAGGATGTCAGGAGTCAGGCAACTCTCAGAGAGTGTACTCTTTCCAGAAAGTGGATAAAGGGGACTTATGAGCTGGCAGCGTTCTGATTCTTGGTAAAAGAGATGTAAACACAACCATTTTCACTGTAAATGGTATACCTTTAATTTTTACATTTTAATTATACTGTATATCCTGTAATAAATAGTTTTAAGTAAAAATTAATCAAAATGTCAACAGGAATGACCTGAGTTTGCAGGCAATTGTATTTTTCCTCCTTATTTTATGCTTTCCAAAGGTACTGTAATGAATGTTTCTAAAAGAATGTAATGTTATTTTAATGCACACACATACACACACACACACACACACACCCTACATGATGTATCATGTGACAATGGTTCCTAAAGGTGTTGTGAAGTTGGCCTGAGCATGAGGGCCCTATTTTTTTTTCCTGAGAACATCCGTAGTCTCTCTCCTGGAATTGCAACAGTGGTATTCAGATCTATCTGGATATCAGAATCACCTGGGGAGCTCTTAAAAGTTCCACGCCCAGTGACTCAGATTTAGTTGGTCTTAGATGACACCCCTCAAGGTCTAAAAACCAGGTCAGAAAAATAAAAATAAAAATAAAAATAAATAAAAACCAGGTCAGACCACAGGGTCTGAATTGTTAAAGTTTAGTTTCCTTTCTGTACAAGGGCTGGGAAATTGGCCTGGGGTGCTGAAAGTCCCCTTTGGGTGGGCCTGGGAAATAAAATCCAAGGCCTGGGGTCCGACAACTTCCTGGGAGGATAAGAGCTAGGGAGCACAAAGCACCCTGCTTCAGGGAGACCACCAGGGAGGTGGGTGGCAAAGCCCTTAAGAGCACAACTGCGGGGGCAAAGAGACCTGGGCTCGAATCCTGCTCTGTGATGAGCTCTGTAAGTCTGAGGCAATTTTTCTGTCCTTAGCTACATGAGAAATTTACAAGGAGTCTGACATCTTCTTTATAGAATCATTTACTATCATGTGGTACCATCACAATAATATGATACATATTATTACGTTCTGTTAATATTTACTATTGCATAGGATTATCTAGCAATGCATATACACACACACACATATATATATGTATACATATATATATATATATATCATATATGCATAGAAATTGACAGCCTCAGGACACAACAGTGAAAAAGATAGATATGGTGATAGCCCCATGGAGTCTGTAATCAAATGACAGTGTATACATAATTTTCAAATGGAGGTACTGGGGAGATAGCTCCGTGGCACAAGCGCCTGCCTGGCAAGTGCAAGGTTGTAAGTTTGAACCTCAGTCCCGCCAAAAAATAATAATAGTAATAATAATTTTTAAATGGGTAAGAAACCTTTCCTAGTAGAATTATATTTCATTCCCGATTAGAAAAACCCTTCATCATATCCTTTTTTTTTTTTTTTGCGGGACCCAGGATCGAACTCACAACCTTACACTTGCCAGGCAGGCACTTGTGCCACGGAGCTATCTCCCTGGCCCCTTCATCATATCCTAAAGTCTCTTTTCAGTAAGCATTCTCTGTGATCTAGTAGGCTTCCTGTGGCAGTTTCAGACTGACATGCAGGAGGCAGCTCTACTGAGAAGCCAAGGATACTCCCCGGGTCCTGTTCCTCACACTCCAGGATGCTTGGGCAGGGCCCCTCAGCAGTAGAAAGTGCAAGTGCAACAGCAGAAAGGCTCACAAACTTGTAGCTCCCGTGCAGAAGAGCAAGGAGGCAACTCGAACCCTTATGCCCGCTCTTGCTCAGCTGTGGGAGGAAGGTCCCGCTGCTCTGAGCCTTTCTACTGTGGGCCTGCTAGCCACAGAGAGAGACACCCACGCAACAGACCCGAGGGCCACTGACCCCCGAACTCCTGGTTCCCACGAGCAGTGCTTCTATACTTAGCCTTCGCTCGTTCAGTACACTTGTACTGAGTTCCCACTCTGTGCGTGGCCTTCCACTCAGGCTAACAGAACCAAGCAGGGACATGAGCTCAGCCTAGAAAGCTCACAGCTCAGAAGCAGAATCATGCTTAGTCTATGGTTACCGTAAATACACTAATACCTGTGTTACAGGTACTGTGTATGATTGAGGACACCTAAGTAAGATTCCTGGAAGAAGTGACACCAAGCTGGAAGGGTAATGGGCACTGTGCCAGGAAAGACAGGGAAGGCACTGCATAAGGAAGGAGGCGCAGGTAAATCCCCAAAACGGAAAAGAACACACAAGGTTGGAAGACAGGTGCAGATGACAGCAGACAGAGGCAGACACGAGAGCACTGGAGGACACGCCAGCAGCGTACAGTAGAGGTACTTTGGCTCCACGGAGAACAGTGATCTCCACAAAAAACCCTGTGGAAAAGCCATGAAAAATGTGGAGGGGATGACATGATGATCCCTTCTGTGCTTGGAAAAAATAACTGACCAGTATGGCCAGTGGGATGGAGCAAGACAGGACTAGAGGCAAAGAGGCGGTTTGCAAGTGTCTATGTAATAACTTAGACTAAAGATAGCGAAGGTCTTGAATTATGGAGGAGCTTAAGAGATGTACAGAAAAGGAGGGAGGGCGGGAAGGAAGCCAAAAAGGCAGGCGCCCATCTGCGGAGTCCCTTCATCTGTGAGGTCCATGCTGACTCCAGGTAGTTAGCGGAAGAACTGAAGTGAGTTGTAGAATACTCAGTTCCATTAGAGAGCTGCTGAACTGCTTTGCTGATAATAGAAAAACACCCCACACATTTGATATTAGAAGTGTTGTGGGTAAAGCAATTTAAGTAGAAACATATGTAAAAATTATATATGATGTATATAAAAATTATAGATGATAAAATTAGCAAACAAAATACTCAAAATACTATTATCAAGCTGTTCTAGCTAGCTAGGCATAGGGGTACATGCCCATAACCCCAGCATTTGGGAGGCTGAGCCAGGAAGATCACTGCTAGTTTGAGGCCAGCTGGAGCTACACAGAAAGATCCTGTCAGGGGAAAAATAATTTATAGCAGGTAAAGAAAGTAAAGGAAAATCTGAACATGAGGAAGAGAGAAATGACAGATGTAATTAAAATCCCAAACTTCTAGAGCTAAAAAACAATCACTATAACAGAAATTATACTGCATACAAACAGACAATGCAAAGAAATTAGTGAATTGAAAGCTATAGACAGAAATATTTCAAAATAAAACACATAAAGAAAGAGTCACCGAAAAATTCCGAGCTATCAGCAACTTAGGGAATATTAGCATGCACTCCACATACATGTAACTGCAGTTCTAGCATCAAGTGAATAGGAAAAGCAGAAATCTTTCTGAAGAAATGATACCGTAATCTTTTCAAATCAGATGAAAATTACAAACTCACAGATGAAAGAAAACTAGAAAAGACTTCAAAAACAAACAAACAAAAAAAAACATGAAGAAAACTACACTAAGACATCTCACAATCAAAGTGTTGAAAATGGGCCATAAAGAGAAAATCTTCAAAGTAGACAGAAAAATAGAGACACAGCAGACATCACAAGGAGAAGAACAAAGGAAAAAAAAAATGGCTAGATGCTTCTCAACCAAGACAACACAAATCAGAAAAAAAGTATGGAAAGAAAAGAAAACCTGTTAGGGCTGGGGAGACAGCTCGTAGCTTAGTGGTCTAACTGCCTGCTTAGGAAAGTGCAGGGACCAGGGTTCAATCCCCAGGCAGCCTGAGCTAGCACTGAGACTGCGTATGGTGGTGCACGCCTATAATCCCCAGCGCTGGGGAAGTAGAAAGCAGGAGGATCACTATGAGGCCAAGCTGTATAGTGAGATCCTGTACAAAATGCATAAATTCAAAGAAAAAAGATGTCCGAAATTTTACACTGAAAACCACAAACTTCTCTGAAAGAAACTAAAGAAGTTCTAAATAAATACAAGAAAGCATCCTGTAGGTATGGACCAGACAATAAATATTCTTAACTCAGCAACACTCCCAAACTGATATACAGACTGAATATAATTCCCATCAGAAAGGCCAGCCAAATATCTTGGTGGATTAAAGCACCTACATGCAGGCACAGGGGCCAGGGGTTCCATCCCTGTGCCTGCCCCTGGGCCTGCCATGCTGGCCTCACCCCTGGGGCATGCTGAGATGGCAATTGAGACTGGGCATGGTGACACAGGCCTGTAATCCCAGCTCTTGGGAGGCTATAAACAGACGGATCACTATGAGTCTGATCTAGTAGTGAGATCCTGAACACCCTGTAGACCCTTCCCTAAAAAATACAGAAAAAAACAAAACAAAACAAAACAAAACAATTCCCATCAGAAAATCAGCAGGATTCCTTGCAGAAGTTGACAAGCTGGTCCTATATTCATTCAGGTAAAATCAAGGGATCCAGATTAATTACAGCAATCTTGAAAAGGAACAAAGTTAAAGAACTTATGTTTCTGGATTTTAAATTTACTACAAAGCTATAGTAATCAAGGCAGGATGGTGTTGTTGTAAAGACAGATATATAGATCAAGGAAAGTGAATCGAGAGCCTAGAATAAACTCCCAATTGATATCCAGTAAGATGACAAACCATTCAATAGGGGAAAGAACAGTGTTTCTAACAAATAGTGCCAGGACAACAGAGTACTCACATGCAAAAGAATGAGCAGGAGCTGTGCTAGAGTTTGGGAGGTGAATGTCCCCAAAGGTCCATGTGTGGATGGCTTGGTCCCCAGATTAGTTCTATTAGGAGATGCTGTGGATCCTTAAAAGACAGTGTCCTCTTGGAGGTCCCCAGGGAACATGTCTGAAGGAGACTGTGGGACTCCAGTCTCCTTGTCTTCCCCCTTTCGCTTCCTGGCTTGTCAGGTGAGCAATTTGCTTCACACTACACTATCGACCTCTGCTGCCTGTCACACTCAATCAGAGGCCCAGAGTAATGTGCCCACGTGTCTTGGACTGGAACCTCCAAAATACGAGCAAAAGCAACCTTTTCTCATTACAAGCTAACTGCTTCTGGTAATTCATTATGGAGACGAAGGCACAGACCCCTACTACACCTTGATACAAAAATAAACTCCAAATGAACCGAAGACCTGGTGAAGTGTAAGAGCTGAAATGATGCAAATCTTAGAAGACAACATAGGGGTACACTTCTGTCATCTTGGATTGGGCAACGGCTTCTTTTATATGACATTAAAAGCATGAACAACAAAAGAAAAAATAGGTAAGTTAGATTTCATGAAAATTTCAAACTTTTGTATTGCAAAGGACCAAGCAAGTGAAGACACGTGGGCGTGATCGTTATGCACCACACACATGTACTAATAAAAGTAAACAAGAAAGTGAAGACAATCCTCAGACTGGACAAAATACTGCAAATATGTTTGATAAAGGTCTTGGGCAGGCCAAATAGCTCAGCAGATTAAAACACCTGCAAGCAGGCACAGGGGCTGGGGGTTCGATTCCTGGTCTGCTGTGCCAGCCCCATCCCTGGGGCACACTGAGACAGCAATTGAGACTGGGCATGGTGGCACGCACCTGTAATCCCAGCTCTTGGGAGGCTGTAAGCAGGTGAATCACTATGAATCTGATCTAGTAGTGAGATCCTGAATACCCTGTAGACCCTTTCCTAAAATACAACAACAAAAAAAGTCTTGTATCTAAAAATATACAAAGAATGCTTCCAACTGTATAAAAATGCAAATAACACAATTAAAAATGGGAAAAGTATTGGAACAAACATTATTCTAAAGAAGATAAATAGCCTATAGGAATGTCATTAGTTATTGAAGAAGTTTAAGTCAAAACTAAAATAAAAAACACTTCTCACTAGGGCATCTATAATTCAAACTATATATAAATAATAACAAAACCAAGCAAGGAATACAGGGTAAATAGAACCTTCATACACTATGGCTGGGGACATAAAATGCTACAGACACTTGGGAAAACAATCTGACAATTTCCCCGAAAGCTGAACACAGATCCTAGGCATATACCCAAGAGCAATGAAAACATATGTCCACATGAAAACTTGAACATAAATGTGCATAGTAGCATTATGGATAACAGCTAAAAAGTAGAAGTACCCAAATGGTCAACAATGAGTGTATGGTTAAACAAAATGTGATACATCCACGCAACAGAAGGTGCATTCTGCAACAGAACAAATGAAATATGGATGTATTGCATGCTATGGATGTATCCTGAAAACATTTTACTATGAGGGGCTGGGGAGATAGCTCAGCAGAATAAACACTTGCCTGGAAAGAGCAGGGTCCTGAGTTGAATTCCTGGTACAAAAAAAGAAATTACTATGGAAAGGAACAATCACAAGGCAACGCCACCTATTATGTGATTCCATTTATATGAAATGCCCAACAGGCAAAGCTACAAAGGCAGCAGATTAGCCATCCTCTAAGGCGGGGCTGGTAGCAGAGGCTGTTCATGTACATGGCATTTTAGGGGGAGCGGGAGTAATGAAAACGTTCAAATACCAATGGTAACAATGATCAGACAACTTCAAACTACAGAATTGTATACCACATAGAGGTGAACTTTATGATATAGAAACTCTACCCTAATAGAAGTAATTTTTTTGAAAAGATAACTGTCTAAGGCAAAATTATAAAAATGTATTGCTGAGTTTATGACATATGCAGAAGTAAAATGTATGACAGGAAAAGTACGAAGTGGGAATGAAATTATTGTTCTAAGGGTGTTATGATGTTCATAATGATATTATTTGGAAGTAGATTATGCAAACTGAAGATATATACTGTAAAGTTTAGAGCAAACACTAAAAACACAAACACATAAAACCAGTAAAAAGCTACAGCTAATAAAAATAAAAGACAAAATCATAAAAAATAACTAATTGTAGGGCTGGGCTATAAATTGGTGGGAGGGCATTGGCCTAGCATATATAAGACTCAATCCCTAGAACCACAAAACAAAACAGAATATAATCCCAAAGAAAGCAAGAGAAAAAAAAAAAAAAAAAGAACAAAGAACAGGTGGGACAAATAAAATATACAGAGAGATGACAGATTTAAATTCAGTCACATTGATAACAGAATATGGGAACATTCCAACTAAAGCCAAAAAATGAATGAAATATAGACAAAGTAAAAGAATGGAAAGAGATATGCCATGAAAGCACTATTTGAGAGATAACCAGAGCAACTGTATGACTATCTGATAAAACAGACTTCAAGAAACATTACAAGAACTAAAAGACATTTTGTCTTGGGAGGCTGAGGCAGAAGGATTCCACGTTCCAGCTCAGCTTAGGCAATTCAGTAACTTAGTGAAGCTCAGCTTTGAACTAAAAACTTTGAAAAGGCCTATGGATATAGCCCAATGAGAAGGCCCTCAGTACTACCAAAAAAAAAAAAAAAAAAAGAAAACAAATGACATTTTGGATCAGCCAAATAGCTCAGCGGACTAAAGCACCTGCAAGCAGGTGTAGGGGCTAGGGGTTTGATCCCAGGGCCCTGTTGTGCCCGCCCTGCCCCCAGGGTGCGCTAACCGGTAAATTGAGACTGATTGTGGAGGTGCATGACTGTAATCCCAGCTCTTGGGAGGCTGTAAACAGATGGATCACTATGAGTCCCATCTAGTGGTGAGACCTTGAACTCCCTGTAGTCAGTACTTCCGCTAAAAAAATAAAAATAAATAAAATAAAAAATAACACCCCCCCCCCCGCCAAAAAAGAGTTGGCTATGAAAAGGACATTTTACATTGATGAAAAGATGCATGCTGTGGGAACACACATCCACCTTAAATATTCATGAACCTAAGAATGAAACTTCAATACAAAGGAAGAAGAACAGGTCCAAACTAGAAGATAAAGGAGAAAGGGCTGGAAGCCACTCAGATGGAACCATCAGCCATGGTCATCAACTAGATTGCTGGAAAGAGAAAAGAGGATGAGGAGAAATTCTCATGAAAAAGACTGAGAAATAATCAGAATGGGAGACGGGCGCGGAGGGGCGATCCCCCTAGGAAGAGGCTGCGGACGCAGCTTGGAGGTAAGGCAGGAACTGAAGGCTGGCGCTGGACGCCTGCGCTGCGTGGGTGGGGAGGCCTAAGCGGAAGTCCCGCCCAGGCAGGGGTGAGGAACTGCGGGAGCTGGCCGACCCTGCCTTTGATTCCAGTTCCTGGAGAGGGACTGAGCCAGGAGCGACTGTGAAGTCGAGGTATTTTGGGTTGTTCTTTAAGTAGGTCACAGTGGAAGAGGCCAGTAGAGTGGGGCATGAAGATCCACAGGAAACGAAGCGTGAGGCAGCTGGAGGCCAAGGAAAGGGGATCGGATCCCTGCAGTGGTGGCTAGCTGGACAGGGCCACCTGCTGCTGGTGTGATGGCTGCCAGAGGCAGGGGTGCAGGTAAGCTTGGGGCCCAGGGCAGAGAGCAGAGAGATCTTCTGACAAGTTTTCTTTTCTCTCCAGGCTGACTGCTGAGAATACATGGGGGAGGCGTGGTGTGGGAAAGTAGAGGGTTCCACAGGAGAGCTTTGAAATCAGTGTGCAGGACCTGCAGTAGCCCAGGCAGCAGCTCTGCTGGGCACTGCAGGGCGGTGGGTATCAATAGAGTGTGGTGTCAGGTCAGGAGGGGAGAGGAAGCCAGTCTTCCAGTGGAGGCGGGCAGTTAGCATGTTCTACTTTGGGGGTCAGCCAGGTGGCCAAAGGTGAGCAGCTGCAGTGCCACCCTGGAGGAGGGTCCAGAGAGGAAAGGAGCAAGGGCTGAGTGAGCGAGAACTAAGATTTCAGAGCCTGAAGCTGTCTGAGCAGACACAGTGTCAGTGTGGGAGACAGAATCCGTGAAGAAACACAATGAGATTAACACTTCAGAAGTGGAACAGTTTCGAATGATGACAAAGAAGCCAGTAGTGGGTGGAGGAAATGGAGGTGACATTCAACAAACTGAACACAGGAAGAAAGTCAGAGATTGGGGCACAGAGGCACCAGGTGTGGTAGTGAAGCCTAGAAGGAAACACCATGACGCAACAGCCGAGGTTCTGTTGCTCTCTTGGATCCCCAAGGGGCTGGACCACGTGACTTTTGCCATCCATCATGGCTGTTCCAGCCCACAGAGATGTGCCCTCGACCCTGAGGCTCTCTGGCTCTTTCTTCCCCTGTGTCTTTCCCCTGGACAGGACAGGTCACATAGGTGAACCCTTAGGTTTGTTGGCACACTCTTGAATCATGCCATTTTGCCTGGCAATAAGGAATACTGGAAGAGCCTTTCAACATGGAAAAGCCAGAGTGGTGCTGTGGGTTCCTGGTATAGAGAGGCACTAAATCCCAGAGACCCACTGTGTCTAGGAAGCTGTGAGCTACGGATATATAGTCCACACTACGCCCAGGGCCTTCGTTTGCGTGACTACTCACTCCCAGAAAGCCCCATTTGTCTCCCACTCGGTGAGGTGAAGTATACTTCCTCCTCTTCAGTGCGTACAGAGAGCTCTGAGCGGGCAGCCTGGCTTCTAGGGTTCCAGCTCTGACTCTCCATGAACTTGCTTTGTGACTTTGCCCTGAAGCCTTGGTTGTGCCTGTTAAATAAGGGGCTGGATGTGGGATCTCAAAGACATTTGCAGCCTTGCCAGTCAACAGGATGGCTGGTGCAGGCCCAAGGCTCCCCAACTTGCACAGCATTCGAAACACACCAGCCACGGAGCTGGAGTCTTTGGCCTCACGGCAGCCAGCACAGCTGAGAGTGGGGAAGCTCCCAGCACTCTCCTCCCCAAGTGCCTCCTGCATAGGCCTCTGACCAGGGCTCAAGGCATAGACTCCCCCATTGCACTGTCTTCCTGGGACTTGCCTTAGGCTAAAAAGCTGACCCGGTCTGAGTCTACGTGAAGTAAAGGAGAGGCGTGGAAGGTCCCTGCTGTGGGACCACCCCTGAGACCTCATACAGCTTCTCTTTCATGGAACAGTGATCGCAGATCTCATCAGTGCCCCAGGACCAATACCCAGGAGGGGGCAAATCAGAATCCCAGGTGCCCTCCACTCCTCTGGTCCTTTCAAAGCCCAGGCAGATTCCCCAGGGGCTGGTTACTCTCAGCAGCTACTCTGCAGCGAAGGAGGGCATTTTCTCACCCTGCCCCTTCTATAGCCAGGGCTGAGCAGCTCGCTTCTCAGGGTAACTATTCTTAGAGCTTCTTGGGCTAAGAAATACACCCTAGGGACCAGAAATGAGGTCCTGGTTGGGAGCCCTGGGTGAAGGTGGCTCCTGCATGCAGAAGACAGGCCCAGGGTTATAGCCTGGGTCAGGGCATATCCAGGTCTAGTGGGGACCATCGGGGAAGGCGGCTCCAGCACTCCTCCGTGGTTCTGGAACATACGTGGCGGATAGTTCCTGCCTGGGGAAGTCTGGCTGAATTCTAGGACATGGATGCAGAACCCAGGCCTTTGGGTCTACCATTAGCACCCTTTGGCTAGAAGCAGGCCCAAAGGACTGCAGGAACCTGAGCAAGAAACCAAACCCTCAGCAGCCACGGTTAAGTGCAGACTTTGTCCAGCACTACCCCCCTTCCCTAAACCCATGCCACACACACACACACACACACACACACACACACACACACACACACACACACGCCAACGGAAAAAGGGCCCCCAGGTAGCAAGATGCCTATACCCTCAGGCCCTCCCGCAGGCCTGTGGATGCCCCCCAGGGCCATTCCCTCCTCTGCAGCCAGCTCACCCAGCGATCTCCCTTCCTTCCTTCCAGTACTTCCTCCTGCTTGATCTCCTAGGAGGAAAGAAGGTGTGACTCTCTCACCCTGCCGCCTCACCTCCTCACCCCCACCTGTTGCACAGCTGGGCCGAGGTCACTCCGGGCTTTCAGGGCTTCTGACTTAGCCATCTCAGGAGGCGAGCTAAGCTATGAAACAACGGAGAGGGACTTGCCCAGGGTGGCTTGCTGGGGGCACTGCGCAGCTTGCGGGTGTAGGACGGAAGGGGCAGCAGTGGCTGGAGCGGTGGGAGGGGAGCAGGAGGTGGGAGGGGCCGGCTGAGGCGCAAAGGAAGGAGGAGCCCACTAGGAGTGGGCGGAGGGCCGGACTGCCCTGTGGAGGAGCCTCCTGAGATCTGGGCAGATTCTAGGGGCAGTGAGGTCACCCCATCACCTGGCTAGAACCCACGGGCTGGGAGGGAGGGGCTGGGGTAAGAGGGCAGCAGGAAGGGGAGAGGCCAGTGAGGTGACAGGTGGAGGGAATGTAGGGGTGAGGCCCACGCGCTCGAGCAGGGACGGTGAATGCTTACCGATCTCTTCTTCGGTGGCCCCGTTTCAAGGGCCCAGGTTTCCTGTGCTGCTTGGAATGCAGAGATCCCATGGGCCAGGGAGTGCCTCCTGGGAACAAAATCCCCGTCTCGGCAAAAGGGTGCAAACCCGGACAGAAGGCAAAGGGGCCCTGGCCCCATGGTACCCAGCACATGGAGTGAGTTTGGGGGACGGTCCCGCTTCAGGCTGCTCAGGAAGACCTGGCGCCTAGTGAGATCGCTTGTACTCAGCTCAGGGTGGAAGCCAGCACAAGCCCACTTGGGTGTTTCCCTTTATCACCATGGTAACAGATTAACAACTGCCATCCTTGATGAACTGGGCCATGGAAAACATACAGTTGGCCCCATCTCCCTCCCAAACCCTTCCGGACCCGACCAAATCTCCAAGGTCTCAGGAGCCATCCCACACGGGGACACCCAATTTCTTGTCTCCATGGCAACACAGAGACCATATGTCTCTGCTTCTGTATGTTACTATAGCAACTAAGGCAGAGCCAAGTGCGCTGAGGACAAAGGCCCCACCTGCAGAAACCACAGCCAGAAGCCTCTGCGCTGTCTGTGCCCAGCCCATGCCAGGACTCAAACACTGTGCCTTTTACAGACCCGGTGGGGGGCTGAAGGTGTGCTCATCTGTCCTCATCTCGCCTTCTCACTCCAGCTAAAGTGTGACTGGGTGATCTCGGCTCCTGCAGGGCCTCACCTCCTCCAGCCTTTACACGAACGCCCAAGCCGACACGGTACCCAGCCCTCCCGTCCACTCTAAACCCTCTCCTTGATTTCTGGGCACAGTACCCTCGATAACACCTGGAACCTCACACTGGGGCATGCAGTTATGGACTTCCTGTGAGTCTGCCCACTCAGTCTGCACCCCTGTCTTCGGGAATGACATCAGTCAACTCCTTGAGGTGCCACTGTAGCCTCCTGCTTTGCCCTGTCTGCTTTCCTCCACCAACTCAGACAACCATGGAGCCTTTCTGATGCTCTCTGGTATTTCTCAACTCCACCCCCTTCCCCCCAAACTACTCTGCGACGGAGCCTCCATGTCTGCCGTCTGCCACTAGCTTGTCCCTCCTCTCAAATCCATCCTGCACAGGTGCCACAGTCAACCTAGATGCAAATCTGGTGATGCCCTTCCTCTCCCTGTCCCTTAAGAGACTCCACACTGCCTCAGAACAGACTCTAAGCTGCTTAACCGTGCTAAGGCCCCAGCCAACCACAAGCCCTGTCCCTGAGGGTGACACCTTGTCTCTCCCGTCCTATCCTCCAGCCCGCTTCTTACCTCCTTGGCCGTCCTCTGCCAAGCTCTTGGAAGTGCTACACCCAGAATTTCCAAGAGAACTTAAAACAATGATGAATTAAACACCAGTTTCAAATTTTGAAGGGACAAGTAATATTCAGAAACAAAACTGGGCCTTGTGGCCCCATCCTGATTGGACCCTGGAGACATGGCTGCAAGTCTCCCAAGAAGACAACTGACATTTTATGGAGAGACAAATGGCTAGGGGAGGAGAGTGAAAAAGTGAACCCTTTCTGTCAGCTCTCAGTCTCTAAAACAGAGAAGACTCACAAACTGTCAGCTGAAACAGCGCCCCCTACCCATGCCCCGCGGTATTACAGGTGAAGTAATCAGGCTGAAAGGGAGGGAAGGTTCCACCCAATCCAGCCATGGTCTCCCGTTACTGCGCGTGGGCAGACAGCTTCCAGGGGACAGGCATATGTGTGCTTGCACCTGGAACTGGGGACCTCGTCCCTCTATCTCTCCTAAACCTTCAGACATCTGAGCTGCTGCAAGCAGGACGCCCCCACTCGGCATGAATGGGCCCCTCGA
Source organism: Myocastor coypus (assembly GCA_004027025.1). Lineage (NCBI taxonomy): Eukaryota > Metazoa > Chordata > Mammalia > Rodentia > Myocastoridae > Myocastor > Myocastor coypus. Next base: position 53,356 of record PVJA010002542.1, read on the forward strand.
ATGGATGCTCAGGCCAGCACTTCTTCGGATCCTCCCTGGCCCCTTCACGGCCGAGCTCCCGGGGGTTGATGCATTGGTTCATAAGGTTAAACCAGGAGAAGCAAATCAGAAACAGAAGGGGAACTTATCAACTTCAGTTTCTTCTGAAGAGAGGAAAGCTGCTCTGTGGGTTCAGTGACTGAGGTTTCTGCCTAGGGGATAGCCTAGGGGACAATTAGGGAAGGTTGGTCAAAAAAAAAAAAAAAAAAAAAATCACAGACCTCCTCAGGCATGGGCCAACTGCACCGGCAGGCCCATACTGCCCGGGGCAGGCAGCTCTTGTGAAGCCAAGCCAGTGGCTGGTGATTTTGAAACCTCCTGCTGCCCACCTCTCCCACCAGGGTTCTTGCTCTTCTCAGAGATGCTCCTCCCTGTCTGCAGCTAGCTTCACCTCAAGCCCCAGCCGACCTCCCTCTAGTTGGGGTTCTGCCCTTCGACTGCTCAGGCTGCCACAGCACTCTGCCCTCGCTCCGTTGTGGACCACATCACTTGAGGGCACTAGCAGGAGCAGAGACCAGTTCCTGTCCTTGGCAGGGCTGGGTGACCTTCCGCTGCCAGGCGGGGTGACCAGCTGGCTCGTAGTGCCATGGAAGTGGAGAAGGGAGGTCACAGCACGGGACAGGCAGGACAGAGACACTTCTGAGGCTTGTCACCTGAGACCCTCGGCCCACAGGGTGAGAGGCTTCTTAACACTGCACAACACTGCCTCATGTCCCAGACATGATCTGTTACCTTGACACTGACCTTTCTGAAACAGACAAGGACAGAACAGCGACAGGAGGATGGGGGAGGGGCTCCCTGGCGTCAGCGTGCTCTGCTCACAGAGCCTGCCTGGAAGGAGACCTATCCTGTGCAGGAGGCTGATTTGCAAGCATCCATGTCTACTTCAGAACTTCAAGTCCCTGTCACAACCAGATGGGCACTGTCTTCCTCGGCCACACACGCTACTCTCCCTGGGGGGAATTCAGGCAAATGTAATTTTCTCCACCCCCGGACATAGCCATCTGAGCTTCAGCCTCCTTTCTGATGAGTGTGCCGGTGGTGGTGGGGTCAGGTGGGCCTGCACTGCCCCGGCTGGACGTGATTATAGCCAGGGAGCAAGACCAGCGTGTTCTGTCCTCCTGTTACCTCTGCCGTTGCCATGGGAACCTATAGGCTCTCTTTTGAGGTGTCTGAAGACTGAAGCAGAGTGCGGGGGGCATGGGGTGTAGGGATGGGCACACAAGCATGGCCATGGAAGGGTTTCCTGGGGTCCAGGAGAAGAGACAGCAGCAGGGCCAGGGTCAGGTGTGTGTGAGAGAGGAAATGGCAGAAGCAGTGGCCCGGTGAGGTTGGAATGAGAGCGAGGCGTGGGAGGCCCAGCCCTGCAAGCCTAGGGCTGCGTCATGCATCTGCTGATACTGTGGCTGTGCTCGTCACAGACGCTTTGGCCCTCGTCTGGATGACTGCTAAGCTGCTGCCGGGGTAGGGTGGTTGGGGGGGTAAGCTCTTCTCTTGCCTCACCCTACTCTGAGAACTGGGAGGCAGTCAGGAGGCTCCCCCATGAGGGTAAGACGAGTCACGTGACTAGGAGCCAGGACCCTGGGTCCTATCTGTCAGCTGCGGGGGTTCCTCTGCACTCCTAGAGAGGCAGATTGAGATTTCACATGACTCTTGCGACACGAAGACCGGACCGAAGACCGCTGTTGGGAGGCACAAGGTGACAGTGACTCAGGCGCCCGTCTCCTGCCCTCCCTTGACTGGCTGCCTAGGAGGAAAGGGGAGGGACCTACAGGGAGGGGAGAGGAGAGGGTGGGTAGGGAAGAGGCTGGCAGTCTTGCACAACTTGGGAGCAGGTATGGCAGACCAGCTGCGATTGCCTGAAGCGGGGAGGCTGTTGATAAATGTTACTAATAATCAACCTTCAGATTTGACACCCAGCTCAGCCTAGGATTACTGTTTTGAATGGAAATTGAGCCCAAACCAGTAATTACTATGCCAGTCTTACTCTGGAGCTTATTCTAGGCAGGGAAATGGCACCTGCATGTCAGCACAAGCTGGCAGGGAGCAGGGGGAGGTTCCGCAGAGGGCGCCTTCCAGGGGTCACACTCAAGAGCCCGTGCTGGCCCATGCACTGCCGATGGAGTAGGACAGAGGGCAGAATCACTCACTTCCTACGACCTGCTGCTGTCACCTGCTGCCCTTCTCCCTTTAGGCCCCATTCGCTTGGTCCCCAGCTGTCAGAAATGGTTGTTTTGGTGCCTGTCCACTTCCAACCACAAATGTAGCTCTCCAAGCTACGTCTGGGACCTGCAGACAGCTAACACAGTTCCCTGTTAGCCTGCGAGCCAGAGCTGAAGACAAACCCACAGCAGGCTCGAGAGCCCGCCGCCCCTCTTGTCTCTGGACCCCGTGTGCCCTTGGATCCAGGAAAGGTCCAGGTAAGCCTTAAGCTCTCTGGAAGTAAGCAGCCATCTTGGGCACTCCCTGGCCCTACCCAGTGCTTTGGGAAAGCTGGCAGGCCCCAGAACCAGGCAAAAGGAGGAACGGCTGTGCCCGTTCCTGAGCTGACCCCTCTTTGGGCACACACATGCCCTTGTTCTCCTCTTAGGCTCTCCCTCAGGAGAGCTGGATACTGAAGAGAGAGAAAATGAAAGCTTGCCTTGGGAACCCTAAGATGGTGCAAACAATGGCAGCATCGCTCTCTTCTGTTTACACATTGTTCGCCACAAAAAAACCTCTGCACTTCCCGCTGTGCCAGGCCCTGTGCTAGGCGCGAGGCCAGAAAACAGACAGTCCCAGCCTTCAGGAAGATCTGTGCCAGTGGACAGGAAATTGAGATTTAAGGTAGCCCCTAACAGCCTCGTGCAACTGGGTAAAAATGCTCTGGAATACTGTCTGGAAGCATCCAGGAGCTGCCTCAGTGGGCACACAGAGGTGGCCAGACCCGTGGGACAGACAGCACGTGACCACAGCCTTCAGGCTACAGCCAGCCAGACCTGTGAATGGTGGCCAGTGGCAGAAACACTGAGGGTGAGGCGCGGATGCCTCGCGTGTGCCACCTAGTGTCAGCACAGCAGGAATGCACGCAAGCCTTCGGGCTAGCAGTTTTCCTGGGCTCCTGTCCTGCCGGTATATGAACCCCTGAACTCAGATGTGCAAAGGGGGCCCAAGAAAAGGGAACTTTGTGTTATCAGAAAAAGCCTGGAGACTTGGAGGAAAGGGTATAATAGTGCCAGGGTCTGGAAGCAGCAGAGCAGTGGCCCCAGGAGGGGCTGCCTGGGAGGGGTTGCGCTTTTGCCATTAGAGAGCATGATGGCGCCCTCTAATAACTCACCCACTCAGTAGGGTCTCTCCCCTACTCCACTGAGGCCTCACTAAGGCGAGCTCCTGGTCTGCCCATAGGGTAACTGACAGGATGCCCAGCCCTGGCCTGCTGAGCCTCGCAGATACCAGCACAGAGCCCTGGGTTCAGAGAAGCATCAGCACCACCTGGAGGGGGTCTGGCAAGGGTCCTCCCTCAGCCTTCAGCTGTCCCTCCGGGTTCTGGAGCATTCTGTGCTCTTGCCAGAGGGAAGAAGGTTCCTCAGGCGTGAGGTGAGAGAACGCTATAGTACTGTTCCTGCTCGGGAAGGGTGGCCAGTGTGGGTGTGTCAGGTGGGGGAGGGGGAGGAGGAACAGGGCCAGGCACAGGGCCAGGCAAAGGGGCAGTGGGGAACAGCTGCCAGGGCCCCAAATCCTTCTGGAGAGGGCCTCAGCTCTGGGTCAGAGTGAAAGCAGCAACATGCAAGATTTAGACAAAGAGGTGCAGCTCTGTTCCAACAAACTAAGAAGCCAGGCTGCAGCCCACCAGCGGCTTACTGATTAGAACCAACACACACTCCCACCACAGCAGCTATCCACACCGGACCACCGAAGCCACCACTCGCTAACCGCTTTGTCCCAACCCTGGGCAGCCAATGCCAGGTGCTTTGGGGCCAGAGCTTCCTTCACTGCTGCCCCCGTGGGCGACACTTGGGGTAGGTTCAGGGCCTGTGGAGTCAGGAACATAAGGGCGGGGGCCTGGGGTAGGAGGACCTCAGGGCTGCCCTCCTAGCCCTGCCCCAGCACTCAGGGGACACTCACCGGCCGTGTGAGGCTCTGCGCTGTCCCAGTGGCCGCTGCTCCCCCTTGTTCCCCTGAGGGGGCTCTCTCTGACTAGCCTCGGTGGCTCCAGCCCCTCTCCAGGTGGGAAACCCCCAGAGCCAGGTAGGGGGATGGGACTGAACTGCCCCAAGAACAAGCCACCAGTCAGATGACACCCCAGGGAAGGTGAGGTGACCGGAGTGGGGAGGAGGTGTAACCTGGCACCGGGAGCCAGGGGCTGAGGAGAGGCCAGGCCGGAACCAGCCCGGCCCAGCCAGGCTGGGCCCCTGTGGCCCCCACCCTGACCCAGACACACCTCAGCGCGGCACCTGCCTCCCCACCCCACCCTTGCTCCCCACAAGTGACACCGTGGTGAGAAGACAGGCAGGCCGAGCTCGCCCTGGGTCTGTGAGCTCTCCAGTTACACTAAAGTGAGACCGAGGAAGATGGTATCGGGCAGTGCACACGCAGCGCGGGCTCATCCAACATTGATGCGGCCCCGGATTGCCCCAAAGCCCCTCGTAGCAGAGTAGCCGACCCCACTTGCAGCTTTTCTGGGGTGATCCTGGAAGGCAGAGAAGGGTCCTCTGCCTCCAGCCCACTGCCCAAGGTTACCCAAGGCCTGCTCAGCCCAGTGATCTGAGCAGACCACTCCAACATAGGGGGCTGGTACAGGGTGGGGGGCTTGCTAGGCCTCCATGCAGAAACTGCCAGGAGAGGTGAGGTGGCTGTTCACACAGGCCCCCAGGCTTCACAGGCTTAGTCAGGGGCTCAGAGGAGGTAGTGTGTGTCTTCCTTCCCTCCTGTCCCAATCCCTCCACTCAACAAAAGAAGAGCCAGGCCTGGGATATCGCTCCATGGAAAGAGCACTTGCCTGACAAGAGCAAGGATCCAGGTTCGATCACTGGTGCCACATGCTGTGCCAGTCCAAAACCCCAGGCGCACTGAGCTGGCCACCAAAACCAAGCCTGCTGGTGCACATCTGTAATCCCAGTGCTGGGGAGGCTGAGACAGGAGGATAACTGTGAGGCAAAGCTGCAAAGCTGTACCAAATGAATACATTTTTAAAAAAGAAAGACAGAGGAAGAATTATGGGTCACTGTTTCCCTGGTGCCAGCCCTCCCTGATTCCGGAGACACCTTAGATACTGAGATGATCCCCTGATCTGAGCTCTGTGCCCCTCATTCTGGCTCTAACTTCCCCTCTACTGCACAGTTCTCTAGCATTGTTAGCTGCAAAAGTCCACTTCCTGGATAAGAGCACGGACAGGTTGCTCACGAAGGCCTACTGACTTCACGGAAAGTCAAACACACACCCCTAGTTTTCTTTATGTCTGGATCTGAAGACCTGCCCTAAACTGCAGAGGAGAGCTGGCTGGGAACTCGCACCTGGGCCCCCAAGGGCTAAATGCTGTGGCCTAGGGACAGCCCACACTGCTCAGGATGGAGCAGGCCCCTCCGCCCCACTCACGGCCCTTTCAAGGTGGGTCCTCCCTGACCCCTGCACTACCACTCCCTTTTGCCCCACGCGGCCCAGTGGTCTTGGTCCTGTCCTGCTAAGTCATCAGAAGAGAAGCGCCGGTGCTCGCAAGGCTGTGGAGCCCAAGCCTGAGCCTCCAATCCCCTCCTTCCCTGTTGGTATCCATTCACCCTGGACTTTCTAGTCACAAAAACACGCACTGAGGCCACAGGCTGCAGACAACACGTGAGCTAGAGCAGTGCTTACTCAAGCAGTCCGGCTTCAACTTCAGAGAACACGGGTGCCAAGGGCCAACGTGTTGCCCAGAACCAGGAGAGGAGTTATTGAGGGAGCCAGGATCCAGTCTCAGATCCTCTCTTCCCTGCTGTCTTTCTAAACACCTTCCTGCTTCCTCAAATCAGGTACACAGACAATAGACCTCATCACCTTGCCTTCTCCAGATGAGCTGCTTGGGCGCCTAAGTGACAGCGCTCATCCTGGCTGTCCCAAGCCCTGTTCCGTGCTCCCATGGTCCCTTCCAGGTTCTCTGCTGACTGTGACACCTCAGCAGTGGATGCTGGAGTTAGCTGGGGTCATCCTGGTGACACCTCTGTGGTAGTTTTTCCAAGGCTGTGACAGGTGCAAGTAAGTCTTAATGACAGGAGGTCTGTTATTATGACTGGAATCACTGTGAACTGCAAAGATGTACTTCTTAAAGGTGAGGGTGTGTTTCGGTGCTCCAGTATGCTTAAGAGTTCAACTTTGTCTTCTGTGCCTCAGGCCTCGGTAAGGTCCCCAGTGCCCAAGTTCCTACATCACCCTGCTCCTCACTCCTGGCTTAGAAACCCTGCAGCGATGCCCCTCTCACCCAGTTAGTCCTCTTTGGTGACCACCTGCTTGTCACTAGCTATGTATCTTCAAGGCTTGGCACGCTGCCTTAGATACAGTCCTTGCCTGGATTACTGTGTCTCTCCCTACATCCTAGAACTGCTTATCTTTTATGTTCAACTTGATGGCAAAGTCCTGACATTTGGGATTGGCTTTTGTCATATAAAAATGGCTAATCGTCAGATAGTACGATGTGCCAGGCACTGTCCTTAGTACTCTGCCTTAAGCCTTGCATAAGATCTGATTCTCACAACCACCCTTAGAAGTGCCAAGAGCTTTATCTTCATTTTAGAGCTGGGACGATGCAGGCCCACAGGAGTTAGCAAGGTCACACGTGGACCATGCCAGGGACTTCGGTACTGCGATGAGGCAACTTTCTGGAACATTCAAAAGCAAAGGCCAGAACCATTGTTGAAATGCATCTGAATTCTCATCCTCACCCCACCCTGCACCCAGCCCCACCCTTCACAAAATAATGTAGCTGTGCTGATTCCCAGGCTTGTTCAAGAACCCGAAGAACTGAATTTTTTGGAAAGAGAAGCACATTATGTTGTTAGTGTTTATTTATTTGTTATCTGTAGAAAGTAGTTAGGTGGGCCTAGGTATGAAAGAGCTGCCTGTACAACACAAATTCAGCTCTTTGTCCACCTGACAGAAATCGATCTGAGCACCTCTATGCTCTGCTTGGGACCCAAGAGGACAAAGAGAGCCACACAAAGATAAGTTGTAGAAGATCCCAGTGTAGTTCCCTTGTCACCAGTAAGCTCCAGGCCCATTAATTGGGAGCTTTGCGACACCTCATCCTGCCATGGCTGTGTGTGGTCTCTTTCCAACATCACTGGACAAGACACACAAACTGCTCCTCATCGACCTCTCCCAGCGAAGCCAAATCATCGCTCCCATTTTGGAAGTGTGTAAACTAAAGCCAAAGGAGAGTAAGTAACTATCTCCTTGACATACTTTTAAATTGTTTGACCTCTGGTTTTTGTTGTTTGGTTTGGCTTGGTTTTTTCACAAACTGACTTATTCCTTTATTAACTTATTGATACAGGGTCTGCAGTACTGGGCATCGAACCTGGGTCCTTGCAGTTGCCAGGCAGACACTTATGCTACTGAGCTATCTTCCCCAGCCCTGAAAGTATGTTTTTGTAGTCCTAATCCACCAAGCAATAGGAATTTCCTCTTCCTGTGCCATAATTACACGAGTAGTAATTGGGGGGCTTTTTTGTAAGCCCAGATCTCATACCTTGATTTGCGCTCTAGCCTGCTCTGTGCCAGCTCAGTGATCCAGCTGCTTGGGAGTCCCAGCCTCCCAGGCACCATGCACCACATCACATTTACCTGCACTATGCTTATATTCTCAACTTACTACAAAGCTACAGTAATCAAAACAAAGGAGAAAGATGCTGGCATAAGGATGAGCACATAGATCAACTCAGAAGAGCTGGGAGTCCAGAAAGAAACAAGGCCTGACAGTGGCTGACTGATTTTTAACAAAGGTACCAAGTCCCTTTACTGGAAGAAATAACAGCATCTTTTAATTAAAGGTGCTAGGACTACTGGATTTCTGCATACAACAGAATAATGTCGTACTCCCACTCCATACCATATGCAGATATTAACTAACAATAAAAGAAAATGGCTAAATCTTCACGACCTTGGGTTTGGCAATGGATAAGCAAAAAACAAAACAAAATAAAACAAACAAACAAAAATAGGCAAGTCAGACTGCACCAAAATTACAAACTACTATTCCTCAAATGATCTTACCAAGAAAGAGACACGACAACCTACAAAATAGGAGAACATATTTGCGAATCATGCATTAGATGAGTTTAATATCCAAAGTAAATCATGGCTATGGCTCAACAACAAATGGTAAATAACCTGACTGAAAAATGGACAAAGGACTAGAACAGATTTTCTCCAAGAAATACAAATGGCCAGTAAGCCATGGCAAGGTGCTCAACACCGTTCACCATTAGGGAAATGTAAGTCAGAAGCATACGAGGACACCAGCGCACACACCCTGGAATGACCGATAAAAGCAGGCAGAAATTAACAGTAGCTGTGGGGATGTGGATAAATGATTAGCCTTGAACATTGCCGGTCGGAATGTAAGTGGCGTAGCTGCAGTCAGAAGCAGTCTGTGCTTCCTCTAAAAAGCTGAACAGAGAATTATCATAGGACCTGACACGTCTACTCCCAAGCATACACACAAAAGGACTGAAAACAGAGACGCAAGATATCGCATGGCAATGTTTGCTGTAGCATGTTTGCAATAGCCAAAAGACAGGTACAAATGAAACACTCATCAACAAGGGAACGAAAAAAATGTGTGTGTGTGTGTCTGTGTGAGTGTACACACCATGCACACGTGGGATGTTTTCCGGTCCAGAAAGGAATAATGTTTTCCTACTTGCAACAACATGGATGAGTAGACAAGTTTATAGAAACAAAGCGAGCATGCTGAGGTCATCAGGAAATGGCAGGAGGGTTACTCTTAACACGTCTCTGCTGTCTTGAACCACTGGTGGCATACATGTGACTGGCCCATTTGTGCAGCTAATGGTAAAAGTGGCACAGCCACTCATGGGACAGTAATGCACGCACCGTCAACGCTCAAGCCATCCAGAAACAAGGCGTGTGAACTATGGCCCCACTGTGTATGTGCTAGTAGGTAGGAATTTCTTCTGTACAGGATTATCTAAATATTTTGGAAATAGATGTAATTTATGCCACTTAGAAACCATTGAGGCCTGGCAGGATGGCTCAGTGGTCTAAAGTGCCTGCTTGGGAAAGCTTGGGTAGCTTCAGGGACCGCGGTTGGATCCTCGGCACCACATGCTGCGCCAGCCCTGCCCTCAGGGCAGGCTGAGCCGGCCATAAAAATGAGTGAATAAACAAACAAAGGTTCTGAAACAAGAAAAAAATAAATAAAATAAAAAATTCTTAAAAAAAAAAAGAAACCAACCATTGAAATTGCTCCTTTTATGTTCCATTTTGCCACAGTTAGCATACTGGAGCTGGTATTTTATACTAGCAATGAACAACTGGAATTTTTAAAATATTACTTATAGTAGCATCAAGAAATATGCCATGCTAGCTGGGTATGGTGGTGCATGTCTGTAATCCTCACACTCTGGGAGGTCGAGGCAAGAAGATCACAAGTTCAAGCCCAGCCTGGGCCATTTAGTGACTTAGTTAGATCCGGCCCCAAAATCAAAAATTACAAAAGGGTTGGGAACATAACTTAACACAAAAGCCCTGAGTGCAGTCTCTAGTAATTCCAAAAGATAGAGAAAGCGAGGAAAGGAAGGAGAGAGAAAGAAAGATGGAGGGCTAGAAGGAGAAAGGAAAGGAGCAGAAGCAAAGGAAGAATGGACACATAAAATAAGGTCACCTGATTTTCTTTTCTAGAGAGGTTTTCTCTGTTCATCCAGGCTGACCTCAAACCCTTCAGCTCAAGCGATCCTCTTGCTTCAGCCTCCCAAATAGCTGGGATGATAGGTTCACATCATTTAATTTTCAATAAAAGTTCAAAAGGAAAAAGGACTGTTCCGTTATTTTCCAAATAATGGTAGAATAAATGGATTTTTAAAAATGAAACTACTGGGGCCCGGCGGGATGGCTCAGTGGTCTAAAGCGCCTGCTTGGGGAAGCTTGGGCGGCTTCAGGGACCGCGGTTCGATCCCGGGCACCACATGCTATGCCAGCCCTGCCCTCAGGGCGAGCTGAGCTGGCCATAAAAATGAGTGAATAAACAAAGATTCTGAAACAAAATAAATAAATAAATAAATAAATAAATAAATAAATAAATAAATAAATTCTTTAAAAAAAATGAAACTACTGAGGCCACACAGAGCTAGCTCAGCAGCCTAAATGCCTGCCTGGCAAGCCCAAGGACCCAGGTTTGATCCCCAGCCCCACTCCAGGTGCACAAAGCCAGCCACCAAGACTGGGCCTAGTGGTGTATGTCTGTAATCCCAGTACTTGGGAGGTTAAAACAGGAGGATCACTTTGAGTCTGAGCTGTGTAATGAGACCCTGTACCAAATACTAAAAATAAATAAATAAATGGATAAATAAATAAGTAAATGTCAAACTACTGCACACAGAAGGTACAATCCATAAAAGAACTCATTGCTAAATTGCATTTCATCAGAAGTAAAAACCTGTGTTCTTGAAAATATGAGAATGAAAAGAAGGCAACAGATGAGGGAAAATATTACAAGTTATCTATCTGATAAAGGATATGTAGCAAAAAGAGACACAGAGCTCTCAAAACTCAGTAACAACACCACAATAATAAGATAGCAAATATGAAAGTTGGCAAGGTACTTTAATGGACATATATGACACATATGCACACAAAAAGAAGCTCAATATCATCAGTCATCAGGGAAATGCAAAATAAAATCAACAACACGGCACTGTGTACCTCTTAGCATGGCTAACACTAAAACCACTGACCTGCTTGGACCAGCTTGTCCCAAGGATGTAGAGGAAGTGGAACCCTCAGATGCTGCTCCTGAGCATGTGCGGTGGCACACCCACTTCTAAAAGGCTGCGCTGTCTCTCACAAAGTTAAATGCAGGGTTGGTGAGATGGCTCAGCGGTCTAAAGCATCTCCTTAAGCAAGTTTAGGCAACCACAAGGACCGAGGTTCAATCCCCAGCACCACATGCTGCACCAGCGCTCCCCCACAGCAGGCTGAGCCGGCCATAACATAAAAAAAAATAATAATTTAAAAAATTATTTCAGCCATTCCACTGTTGAATATTTGCCCAAGAAAAATAAGAACGTATATTCACACATAGACTTATAATTGAATATCTAAAACAGCTTTTATTTGAAGTAGCCCAACCTGGATATATCCTGATTGTCTACCGACAGATAAATGGATAAACAAACAGTGGTATATTGACATATTGCTAATAAGATGACCTACTCAATTAGCAACAGGATAGAATATGAAAATAATCACACTGTCTGAAATCAATGATTAGCATTTCTATAGATGATTTACATTTACATAAAATTCTAGGAAATATAAACAGATCAAAACAGGGGTTCTCTGAGGGCGAGGAGTAGTAAGAAGTATTTCAGAGAGGTACAAGGACACAGTGGCCTCCCCAGTGTTCTCCATCACGCTTCTCCTTTGAGACCATTTTTACTTGCCGTTCCCCATCTCCTGAGCATTCTTTCTCATTAAACACATGATTCATTCCCTTTTTTTTTTTTTTTTTTCACACCTTTGCTGAAGTTTCAACTTATCAGAAAGTTCTTGGACCATACTACATGACAAATAATTCACGGCCACCACCACCATGCACATGTAGTCCGTCTCTATCCTTGTTACTCTGCTTTGTTTTCATCTGCATATATTATATAATCACTCAGAAGTCTCACACACACACACACACACACACACACACACACACACACGTCTTTGCCGCCTCCTCCTCCACTAGACAGGAAGAACTAAGAGACCAGGTGCTTTGGCTTTGTTTTATTCATTGCTTTGTCTTCGGTGTGGAAAATATTGTCTAGTATTTAGAAAGTGCTCAAAAATTATATATGAAGTGAATGGGCCACTTTAAGAGACATATGCCCTTCTTTCATGTTTTGTAGGTGGGTCACATAACCAGTAACTGGCAGAGTTGGGTTTCAAAGCCAGATCACCCCAGGTACTAAATCAAAGTTCTGCACAGCTATGCTACTTTATCTTAGAATTTGTCTGAGAATTCAACCTGGTAAGCAGATAGGTGATTATAACACAGGGCAGTTAAAGTGATTGCCAATTGGAATAGAAATGAATTAATTCCTCTGGAAGACAATGTGACAATAGCCAAAAACTGAAATTGAAACCTCTCTTAAAAGAATTTGTGGGCCCGTGAGATAGCTCAGTACACAAAGCACCTGCTTTGACAAGCACAGGGACCAGGGTTCAATCTCTAGTCCCACATGCCACTCTGGCCCTGCCCCCAGGTGCACTGAGCCAGCATGAGTCTGGGCATGGTGGTGCATGCCTTAAATCCCATTGCTGGAAGGCTGAAATCAGGAGGATCACTAGGAGTCCAGGTTGCATAGTGAGACCCTGTACCAAACACGTAAAATGAAAAAAAAAAAAAAAAAGAATTTGTTCAAATCAAAGAACCAGGCATGAAGAAAACATGATCCATATGCAAGGATATTTATCACAGACATGTTTATGATGGCAAAGAACTGGAAAAGACAAAAATGTCCCCACAAAAGGGTGACTGAAGTGGGGTGGAAGTGATGCAGGGGTGTCAGGAAGTGACAGAAGATCGTTCCCACTGTGATTAGTATCCCCAGAGCTGGCAGCAAGGCCATCTGGTTACAGTCTGAGGGTGTGGATAAGAGTCATACAGAAGGTGAGTCATACTGAGAGTGATGAAGGCCTGGAGAAGCTTCATGGACAACAGGAGTGAAAGCAAACAGAGACGTAAAGAAGATCGAGGTGGCGTAGGTGGCTTGGTTGATGAAGACTTTGAGAGAGTGACAATCTGTATAGCCCTGTCATTTTGTAGTAGTGCACCGGTAAGACCACTGATCTGTGCAGGCTCCGGTTGTGCTAGGACTGTGGAAGGGAACAGGATGTTCTGAGTGAATGAGTCTAATAATCTATCAGGTGGACCAAACTGGGAATGGCAGGCCAGGAAAAGGCTGATCAACCCGGAGATGAGGGCACTAGAGGACCCTCTGACACACAGAAACAACGCGTTAGGGATTTCCCCAAGGTCAGAGAGTGGAGCATACCTGGGCATAAGAATAAAAGTGAAGCAATTCCAGCTAGTAGCATCTAGGAATTTATCCTGTGGATAATTGAAGAGAAGTCTAGAATGGGAAGGTCCAGAAATTGTGAGTAAAGAGTGTTAGCTTGGCCATTGTCTTAGTTACTTTTTACTCATTGCTGAGACAAATACCCCATACTCAAAATGAAAGAAGCTCACAGTTACTGGAGGTTTCAGTCCATATTCGGCTGGCCCAAGGCTGAGTGGAACAGGGCAGACAGCATCCGGTTCATGGCGGCGGAACACCAACAATTGCGACAGAGGCAACTGACCAAGCAGGGCAGCAGAGAGCAACAACATGAGTCTGTCTCTCTGTCTCTCTTTATGTTACGTTCAGGCTCTCTGCCTCAGCCTATCCACCTTAGACCACGCTCATAATCCCAGAAGCACTCAGACCCATAATCCCATCAGTACTAAAACACATAATCCCAGTGGATCATGAGTCAAGTCTCAAACTCTAGAAGTCCCCGCCCCATGATTGCATGAGGCTTTGCAGGGACAATTAGACATAAACCATAACAGCCATCATACGGGCATGAATAGAGCGTAAATGGAGACAAATGGTTTACTAAGAGCCCATTTGTTGAGAACCAATGGCCTCGTTGATACCTATTTTGTGCCAGTCCTTTACAGACCCTGCTTCATTTTGTCTCCATAAGACTCAGTGGCACAGCAAGATTAAAGGGCAGACTTGCAGAGTTCACAACCAGTGTCAAAATTATGAGTTCACTTGACTGGAAGGATACACAACAAAAAAACAGAGTTGTTGGTGAAGGGTCTGAACATGATAATAATGCTGGTGGAATATTCTGATGAAGGTGTCCACAAGCATGCAGAGATGAAGAGCTAAGGCTTGGCGAAAAGGTCTGGGTAGTGTGAGGAGACAACATCGGGAGAAAGGAGACCTTGGGCCTGTGTTCCCATGTGGACACTGGATCACAAGGAGTCAGGAATTTAACATATATAGGCAGCATATCGTGGTAGACTGTGAAGTTCTCCTCTACTGTTTACAACGCTTCCCTTCAGGAGGTGAGGTTTATGCCTTCACTTCTTAAATACAGGCTGGCACTGTGACTTACTTTGATTAACAGAGCATGCCACAGAGATCTTGTACAAGTTTCAAACTAAGCATTAAGTGGCCCTGTACTTTCTTCTGTCTCAATGGGAACCCTTCTGTAACCATATGCACACATCTGAGCGAACCTGCTGGAGGACACGTGGAGAAAGACCCCAGATGTTTTGGACTTCGTCCCAGCTCTAAGACTAGCTATGGAAGCAAGCTCACTCAGGAAAGCTGACCCTAAAACAGACTGCAAAATTCATCCACTGATCCCAAGCTACACTGAGGATCCACAGAGTCTTGAACCAATGAAAACAGCTATTGGTCTCAGCTATGATGTTTAAGAATGTTTTTGTTACACAGCATAAATATCTGATACACATATGGCCCCAGAACCAAAAGTAAAAACAGCCTATGTAAACACATCTGAGACAGGGCAACTTGGATGGGAACTTGAAGAAGAGTGGTTTCCCAGTTGAAAAATGTGATACAGGAAGGAGCTAAATAAAAATGGTGGAGGATGGTGGAGAATAAGTTTTAACTATTTACAATGGTTACTTACAGGACTGAAAGGATAGAGACAGAAGAATTACAGAATTTCACTTTTAATTATCTGAGCACTCCCTGCATGTGTTGCTTGTACAACTTTTAAAAGCTTTATTAGAGTGGCTGGAGAGATAGTAGAATAAGCACTTGCCTGGCAAGTGTAAGGGCCTGAGTTCAATCCTCAGTTACCGATGAAAATACTGACAGAGAGGAGAAATACTTCATCCAAGGTTAGCTAGGCAGAGTCAGGATTTAATCCAGATTACCTAAGGGCAGAGTCCGTCTGGTTTCTTTTTTACAGGAAAAAAAAATTTAGTTATGACATAGAATCAGCTCAATTTTAATTATTTTTTCTCATTCATGTATTAGGCCTGTCACACACACACACACACACACACACACACACACACTATGACTTACTTTTACTAGACTCTGAGTTCATCTGGGATGGGAAAGAATTATGTCTTTATCTCATTATATCTAAGGCCCAGCACATAGTTTGTTGTCAAATGTCGATGTGTAATTTGTGATGTGAACACAAATTTGTGAATTCATTTTAAAATTAATATCCATCAAGTCTAGGCATGGTGGTCCATGCCTGTAATCCCATCACTGGGAATGCTGGAAACAGGAGAATCACTATGAGTCTGAGCTGTGTGGTGAGATCCTGTACAAAACACATTTAAATAATAATAATAATAATAATAATAATAATAATAATAATAATAATAATAAATTAATATCCATCATAGAGTTCTTGTCTGTAGAGAACACTGCGTTTCAAAGGCACAAGTTCACTGGGACAGACAAGAGGTGAACTGCAGATCAATGGAGTTATCCATTCATTAAGGATTGGGGAGAAAACAGGACCTTTTCCCCTAGAAGAGACAGCGAATACAAAGTGAAGAGGCAGGCCCACCTGCAGGAGGGAGGCTGGACTACTTGGGCAGGTCGATGGCCGAAGATGAGAAAAAGTATGGAAGAAACAGATGGGTATCCGTGGGATGGGAGACCTAGGAGACTGAGGAGGGGGTCTTAGGGGAATTAGTCTGGGGACAGAGGGACATCTGCTTCTCTGACTTTGGAAAAACAACGGTTATCCGTTATGCAGCAGCACAGTTTGTTGCAGCAGCACTGGGGACTGAACCCAGGGTCTTCTCACTGCTACCCCCCCCAACAACCTTTTTTGGAAATCTGGAGACAGGGTCTTGACAATCCGGTAAACTGTGCGGGCTGAGCTGGGACTCTGTGATCGATCATCTGGCAATGCCTCCTCATGGTTCTGGGATTGCTAGCGTTGGGCCACCACGCCCAGCTAGGAGTTTTTGCCAAGGGAGTGAGAGCAGTAGAAAGCTGCACTTGAGGAAGGAGAGAACGCTTCAGCTGGTGCGCTCCCGGCCTTCCGCACAGAGGGCCATGGATCCAAAAGTTCAACTCCAGGGCCCGGCAGGATGGCTCAGTGGTCTAAAGTGCCTTGCTTAGGAAAGCTTGGGCGGCTGCAGGGACCTGGGTTCCATCCCCGGGACCACATGCTGCGCCAGCCCTGCCCTCAGGGCAGGCTGAGCCGGCCATAAAAACAAACAAACAAACAAACAAACAAAAGTTCTGAAATAAAAAAGATTCATCTCCAAAAATCTGGTGACTCTCAAGGAATTGAGAACTTTTCAACTACTCTGAGTATCAGCACGGTTTTATTCGAAAAGTGGTATTTAACACACAAAAAAAGTGGCACCAATACAATGTTAGGATAAATCTACCGCTTTATCACCAACTCACTCCACTGTCCTTATTTTTCTCATCTCGCCAGGGAGGATGATTCCATCCTCCAGGACAAGTGCGTGGGGAGCGCAGCCGCCAGCCGCCCACGCGGGCAGCCGCTCGCTTCCCTCGTCACCGGCCGGGCGCCTGGCAACCCCGAGGCTCCGGAGCCCCGAGCGTCGGCTGCCGCTGCAGCTCGCCACCAGCAGGTCGGGGGCAGCGAGCCGGCACCGAGCGCGGAGCCTGCCTCTGTGCACGTCGAGGGCCGGCGGGGCGCAGACCCCCGCGGCCAGGGTGGGACGCGGCTCAGTCCGGACCCCCGGGCGCGCCCGGCCGCAGCCCCGCCACGCCTTTCCGCGCTCCGGCTGGGGCTGGGGGCAGCGAGCGGGGGCGGGGCTGCGGCTGGGGTCTGGGTTCCGCGCCTTCCTCCCGCAGCTCCGCGGGCGGGTTGGGGGGACACCCCCGGCCGAGCTGCGGTACGTGCCCCGGAGGCCTCGCGTACCCGGAGCCCCGGAGCCCGCGTCCACTTGGGAGTCCCGCGCCCACGCCCTCGCCTGTCCCGAGGCCGCGGCTCGCGCCGCCGTACCAGCGTCCGCAGCGTCCCCGCGGGCCGCCGGGCGGCCAGGGGCGCTGGTCCCCGCGCGCCCTACCTGTCGTAGCTCCAACGGCTGTAGGACAGGGTCCGGTGGCTGCTGACTCCCTCCATCGCCGCCTCCGGACGCGGCTCCTGCTCAGAGGGCAGCGGCGGCTGCGCCGGGCTCGACAATTCCCAGCCGGCGGCGGGTCCGCGCGCGGGCGGAGGACTGTACCATTCGCCCCCCCGGGGGTGACCCCCCCACCGGCTGTGCCAATGGCAAGGGCGCGCGGGCTACCGGGACCCGAGCCCATGGGGCCCCCTCCTCTGCGCACAGGTCCCGCGGGGGCGCGGCTGTGGAGCCGGGCTGCTTATTTCCGATGTGTGCCCCGCGTCGCCATGGCAACCGCTCCATCTTTTCAGGCGTCTTTAGGGCGCCGCTGCTTTCAAATCTTCCCGGGACACCGACTGCTGAGAGGCTGTTATAGCTGCTTGCATGGGAATCCCGGATACCTGTCCTTACTTCTGCAGACATGTGCCCTCCTTTTTTGGTGTAGCAATCTTCACCATCCTTTCGTTCCCACCTTTCACAAATAGGTTTCCCCTTTTTTGGGAAAGGAAATATCCATCCCTCTAATTTTCTAGACTGCGGTCGTCTCTGCCCCTGGTCCCCAACGTGCAAGTCCTTATTTGGTCACCTTTCCTTCCTCTTTCAAACTGCCTGCCCTTACCAGAACGGAAAGCTCTCGTTCTTCCCTCTTCGCTCCTTGGATTCCCTGGGCACCCCATCTAGCATAGTGCAGCCCTCTTGGGTTCTGAAAACCAAATTCTATAAACACTCCCATTTCTAGGTCATCTCGTTCTGTTTATTTCCCTCTGTGCTTTCCTTTCATTACTAAAAATCCTGTGGGAAACGGCCAGTTGTCTTGGTTCAACCCGGCAAAAGTCACCTTTTATGTCTGGCTTATAGGAAACCAAGGAAGATGGCTAAGGAGCGTAGCTGTCTGGCTGGGGCAGATGGGATAGGTAGGGGCGGCCAGGTCACTTCAGTCGGGCAGGCCCCTCTTTCTCTTCCCCCCTCCCTGAGCTGCTGGCTGCAGGGATTTACAGGTATAATCTTCTTACCAAGGTTACACAGCCTAAGAAGGACCTTTCAGTGGAGCTATTATGGGAGGCCTGTGCTGACTTCGGTTGGGGTCAAAGCCCTAGTGGAGGTCCCTAGGTTCCCTGGAGCTGCAGGGTAAGGCGGTGGGCTTTGGGCTGTTCCTGTTTGGATCCTGCCAGCCCCTGTGAACCTAGAGCTAACCCCGTATGTTACGGGGTTGCAGCTGGCAGTGCACCTGTTGAATCCAGTCTTTAGTGTGTTTGCCCTGAACAATGTTTTTCCAGTGAATAAATTGGTGACGGTTAAAAGTCAGGAGATTAATAGACAATCAATCTAGTTTTCTGTCCTATCTTGAAGATTAAGAAAATCTGACATCTGTGGGGGAAATATTAATTAAATCTTACTTTCAGTATGGCTGGCACAGAGCCTTTCTCTGTTCAGGAAGCAGGCAGTGCACAAGCCTCCAGCCAGCTTTTCTTGCATAGGTTATGAGGTCCCTGCTGCATTTGAGTTCGACACCCCTATGCAATACAATCCTCTTTGTGACACCTAAAGTCTTGCAATTGCTGCCAAAACCATGTTAACCAAGGGCGGTTGTGTTACTCTTGTCAACTTGAATGAAGAAACCCATAGGAAATCAGTAAAACTTCTGGATGTGTCTGAGGATGGATCGCAGAGATGACAGGCGTGTGGGCCAGCACACTGATGGGGGACACCTGCCCCAAATATGCATGGTGTCATCCTCTGTGGTGAGGTTTTTTTAAATTATTTTATTTATTATTTATTTATTTTTTGGGCCAGCTCAGCCCACCCTGACATGACATGTGGTGCTAGGGATTGAACTGTGGTCCCCTGCACCTACCTGAGCTTGCCTAACCAGGCACTTTATACCAGTGAGCTATCTCGGCAGCCTCTGTGGTGAGGTTTTGGATGGAACGAAAGCAGCAGGACCTCTGATAGCAGTTTCCCCGCTCCATCCAGTCTTTGCTTCCTGGCTTCCATGAGGTGACCTCTACCCCACCACAATGTTCTGCCTCATGTCAGCCTCACAGCGGTGTCACTCTGTGATCCCTCATTCGGTGTTCGGGCCAGGGTGAAGAGTGAGCTTCTTTCTCTGGGAGTTTAGGAAGGTCAGGAGCCACTGCTCCTGAGTCATGTAAGACAAGCCCCAAGGAAGTCCTTTCTCCAAAGGACTAATGGAAATGTTACAGGACCAGAAAATGAATTCTGCCAAAGAGGGGTCGCCCTTCCTGTTGCAGCATGACCATCCTCTGCCACATGCCAGCTCAGAACTGGAAGGCACGGAGGCCTCCTGAGACCAATACCAGGTACTGGTTGTCAGGGCCCTGCAACCTGCCCAGGTGTGGCCTTTGGAGGTGGTAGTGACATACAGAATCTGCAGGGATCAGCTATTTGGACAGCACTGGAGTCCTGTGGCAGTGAGAGCCAATGGCAGGCATGCTGATCTCAGCCCCAAGTCCTGATTCCTCCAGAAGTAGAAGCCAGACACAGGCCAGGTGTCCTGAGCTTCAGCAGAAAGCCTTGGGGGAGCCCAATACCCTGGACACTGCTAGGCAGATGGGAGAGAGAAACAAAGCCAAACAACAAAACCCCAAGCGAAAGACCCTAGTTATACGCTAACATCCTGTGGGAAGAGGACACATGGCAAGATTTTGTTCTTCTCTCTTTTGTGATGGGGTCTTGCTAGGTAGTTTGGACCAAACTTAACATTATTATGTGGCCCAGGCTGGCTCAAACTCACAAGTCTTCTGCCTTAGCCTCCTGAGTACTAGGATTATGGATTTGCGCCGCCACTCCTGGCATCACATGTGACAGTTTTAAAGCCTGTCACCAGACTCTTACATATTCCCCTTGTTGATCTATGTTACCTTTCTTCACACTATTAATTCTAAGCCAAGTAATAAAAAGCCTTCAGTGTTCCCTTGCTCAGTGGAGCCCTGAGCCACCATGTTAGAAGTCCTATTGCTGTGCAAATGCCAAGCTGTAAGAAAGCCTAAGCTATAAGGCCAGGCCATGTGCCAGTACCTCAGTTGACAGTCCCAGCTAAACCAGCCTTGGAGTCACTACAAGCACCAACCTTGACAAACAGAGCCATCACGTGAGATGAATAAATGCAGGATTCGGCCCCTTATTCCTTTCCTGGCTTGTTGCTGTATTTCTACCTACTGTGATTGTGAAAGCTGGGCCTTTCTATAGGGTTTAGGCCCTGGACATACTGACACCTGCATGGCCAAGGTCAGGAAGTAATGATGTCTTCTGCTCTGAGAGATTGGAAACTAGCACTTTGGCACCCTGGTGGGCCACTCCCACTCTCATTCCCACACTCTCAGAGGCGGCTTTCCTGTCCCAGGCCCAATTGTCACACTACAATGCAAGCTCACCCAGTAACCCCTACTGTAGACTAGCTATTTATGTTCTCCCAGGACTGACGTACTGAAATCTAGCTCCCAAGGTTTTTTAAGGGATGACTAGGTCAGGAGGTCTGTGAAAGTTCACTATGCTCTTTCCTTCATGGGAGGACACATCAAGACGACAGATACCTGTGAGCCAGGAAGTAGGCCTTCAGCAGACTTTGAAACTGCCTAGTGCCTTGATTTTGAATGTTCCAAGCTCTAAAACTACAAAAATAAAATTCTGGCTTTTATAAGGTACCCAGTTTGTGGTATTTTTAAAATGCTTTTTTAAAAATGTATTTTGTACAGGGTCTCAATATGCAGCTTGAATGCATAGTGATCCTCTAGTTTTCATCCTCCCCAGTGCTGGGGTTATAGGTGTGTACCACCCGGCCCGACTTGGGTGCCGGTTCAGCAAGCTCTGGGGGTGGGGCTGACGTGGTCTGGGTGGGACTGGGTCGTATTTTTCTTTTAGCAACTTTGGTAGGCTAAGACAACCCTCACTTCTTTCTACTTGAAACACACAGTAGTATTTGTTCATAGAGAACACTGAAATCCTTTTCCGAATCTGCAAGCCTTTTGCAAATGAAGGGAGACATTGTAGTAGGGATGATCTGAGGGGTCCACATAGACTGTTGCATGTTCTGAGTTGGAGCTGAGAGGAACAATGGGAAGACAGGATTAATATAGCTACAGAGGACTCCCAAACTTAATCTCTAAATGAGTTCCCAGCCACCGAAACTTCTCACATTTATTGAGGGTTAAAAACAGGCTAAAAAATGTGCATAAGTAAACTAACTGCCATTTCCATCATCTTCCAGTGTTCACTAAACTCTTAAGGTGACACATCACTGGTTTATAACATCCCAGGTAAAGGAACAAAGAACAGACAGGTGCCTCCAGGAATTTGTAGTTCCCTGTATCCCAGCTTGTGGGAATTACACGGGGGCGACACATTTCCTTAGGCTCTGTTCTTTGTTCCTTGTTCCCTCGGGACAGTAGGCTCTGGCTTATATCACTGTAATAGACTTACAGATACTTTTTCTTAACATGTCTAACTCTGCTGCCTGAGGCAGAAGTGGCCCTGTTATCTCCCCAGAAATAGAAGTGGGGAGCTATCTCCCCACTTTTTTTTTTTTTTTTTTTTTTGGTCTTTTTGAGACAGGGTCTCGCTATGCAGTTCAGGCTGGCCTTGAGCTTACTTTTGTAGCCCAGGCTGGTCTCGAACTCACCAATCCTCCTGCCTCAGCCTCCCGAGTGTTGGGATTACAGGCATGTGCCACCACGCCCGGGTTATCTCCCCACTCTTGATAGCTCCAGCTCTCCTTAAGTTGAGTGCTGAACAAGAGGCCAGGCAGGGCTGGCAGCTGAGCAGGCCCAGAGAGAGTCACAGTCCAGGTCTTAACTCTCAAGCAGAGCCAGAAGCTATTAAAATATTTGATAGAAGCAATGATTTGGAAAGCTATGGATTTTAAGAGCAATTGCAGAGTTAAAATTATTCATGCAGGGAAAAGGTTTATTGAGTGTCAGGCTTTGAGGTTGTATATTTTTTTAAAAAATAGGTAAAATTCTTGCTTTTTTTTTTTCCGGAACCAGGGAGCTATTTCCCTAGCCCCTAAATTCTTGCTTCTTTGCCATTGTTCTTTATATTATTATTGTTTTCTTCTTGCTACAGAGAAATACTGAGAGATGAGAGACAGAAACAATAAACTATAATTAGTGTTAGCTTTATTGAAAGTTCAAGCCACAGGCCTGGCAGGATGGCTCAGTGGTCTAAAGCACCTGCTCAGGAAAGCTTATGCAGCTGCAGGGGCTGCGGTTCAATCCCTGGCACCACATGCTGCGCCAGCCCTGACCTCAGGGCAGGCTGAGCCGGCCATAAAAATAAATAAACAAACAAACAAAAGTTCTGAAACAAGAAAAAAAAATATATATAAATATATATATATATATATTTTTTTTTTAGAAAAAAGGAAGTTCAAGCCACAGAGAATTTCATTTCCTTAATTTGGTGTCAGAAAATGCCAAGAGAAGCACCAGGCTTGCAGTGAGGGAGGGGAAAGGGCTGGGAGGACTGGTAGACCCAAATGGACTTGGTAGGTTTGAGTCAGAAGGATGCAAAATATGTGGGCCAGGTGATCAGAGAGGTCGTGGTGGGATGACAAAGTGAGACAGCAAGAGAAAAGCGAGATGAGCTAGCTCTAGTCGGGAGATGACTGCACCTCAGATACTCCGCTTAGGTGAAAGGATGACACAGAAATCTCTCTTTCGTAGAAGTTTAGAGAAAGAAAGGGAGTGTCAAGGATCTCCAAAGTCTTCCTGTATTTGATAAATTCACCTGAGGACCCATTCTGAGGGCTCATTTGAGAACTCACAGGGCCCAGGACATGGTTACATGGGTGCCATGGCCTATTACAGTGAAGAGTCTACATCAGTGTCTCTGGAGCCAGTGCTGGACTCCATCATTCGCTAGGACTTAGGACTCAGAAAAAGCTGCTCAACTCACAGTTACGGCATATTGTAATTAAAAAAAAGATACAGATTAAAGTCAGCAAAGGGAATTAAAGGAGAAGCCAGGGAAACCTCACACAAGCACCCAGCTGACTCCTTCTGGAGCTTTGTTTGGGGGCCCGATTCCTTTGGCACATGGCAACAGCAAGAGGTGACACACACGTGAAGTGGTGCCCATCAGGGAGGCTTACTTACACCTGGTGTCCAGTTGAGTGGACATGCAATGCCCGCATGGTGACCTCAGCCATCACAATAACTTGCTGCTGCCATCTCCTACCCCTGCAAAACAGGAATTCACTGTGATATACCTTGATGTAATTTACCTGGTTATCCTAGCATGGCACAAATATACAACACTCTTATCAAACAGAATATTCCAAGTGCCCGGAAAGCCCAACCCTTGCACCTCTTCTGCAGAGTACTGCAGGGGCCATTGTGCTCCCCTACACCAATAGCACCACATACCTAGAAGCTCTTCCACCTTGGGATGGCCCTGGCCTAATACCTGCCAGGTGCAAGCCCAAGCAAGCACGGCACCCTTGCTTTGGTGTGATGCCTGTGAAATGTAACCTGGACTCCAGGTTTCCCTGCAGGATGGGGCTGGCCCTAATATGTGCAGAGCTTTGCCTGAGGTCAGCCCCTTGGTGGATTCCTTCTATTTCTTGGCCTCTGCACCCATTTCTTCACGTTTCTCCCCAGCAGCAGCCTTTCAGGGGAGCTGTGGACCTGGCTGGTACCTAGAGCTGACTGTTAACGCCCCTCTGAACTCTGAGGTCAGAGATAACATGGAGTCAGCTTTCAACCGGTCATAGTAAAGGAGTATTCAGAAAAACTGGCAAGTGTTATAATTCAAGCTTTATCTGTTTACTTACAGATAGCTGTCAATCACACTTCTGGGCCACTTAAATGTATATAATTATATGTCATTTTATATGTTTGCAACTTCATATATATCTGTATCATTTCAGAGCTGGCTTCTAGAGAACTGAACCTAGGAAAAGAATGAGCTTTGGAGCCAGGGAGTTATGCTTGGGAATGAGCTAGGAAATTATTTATTATATAGAATAAATTTACTGTGTGGGATTGCAGAATGCATTACCTACTTAACTACTCCATGTGTACTGACATGAACAAGGCCTCTTTAGCAGGGTCAGCTGCCCTGCTTCTGGATTTATGAGCTGGCAGTCCAACAGTGCCAGGGTGTGTGTGAGCTAAGACCACTAGAACGGTGTGTAGGCTTTTTTTTTTTTTTTTTGTGGGACCAGGGATTAAACTCAGGACCCTACACTTCCCAGGCAGGCATTTGTGCCCCTGAGCTAGCTCCCCAGCCCCTATTTTTTAAATCTTTCATTCATTCATTCATTTGTTTGTTTATTTATTTGGCACAGGGTCTTGCAACACAGCTTGGACTCATAGTGATCCTCCTGTTTCAGCCTCCCTAGTACTAGAATTATAGGCATGTGCTACCATGCCTGGTTTGGTGGCCGGCACAGAGTGACCAGGGTTCTGGGGCCAGCAAGGTATGTGGTGCCGGTGACTGGAGATTGAATCTGGGTCCTTCCACTTGCCAGGCAGGTGCTTAGACCACTGAGCTATCTCCCCAGCCCACTATGTAGGCTTTTAAGTTTGGGAGCTAGGCCATGTTCTGGGCTGCTGGGCTCCCACAGAGCTTGGACACCTGACACTGGGGCTCCAAGAAACCACAGAGACTGAGCGGCCCATTGTAATCTGGGACAGCAGTCAGCTGTGCACCCAGCACAAACTTGGCTGAGTGGCCAAAGGCCTGGATGAAGCAAGACTGGAATATCCCAAGAGGAAGTTTGGGGAAGAGGAGTGGCTGGACTAAAGAGATGGGTACTAGATCTTGTAGACCGCATCAGTGCCTGTCAGAAGGCATCTGCTGTGGAGAAGCCACTCTACGACTACACATCCCAGGCCACTTGTCTGCTGGTATCGGTCAGCTTCTATTCACAATGAAATAAGCCCTTGGACTTGTACATGGAGTGCGAATGTGGCAGAGACGAAGGCCCTGCCCAAGCCAGACAACAGGATTTCCTGCTTCTGCTGCTGCTGAATGCTTGAACAGCAAAGCAGGTCATGACAGAGCCTCTCCTTGAGGAGATTGCCCCAAGTGTTGCCTCAGACTCCTGCCACTGTAGAGGGGTGCAGCAGTTTGTCCTTACTGAAACTGATACTTTTTCTGATGGTTTGTATCTAGGTGCCCCCCCAAAGCCTCATGCAGTCATGAGTGCATTCTAGAGTTTGTGATAGATTATTGTGGGTGAGGGTGACACACCTGCCCTGGGGCAGGTAATCTGCTTTACAATGTAAGAAGGGATGAGAGACAGGCTAGCTGGCGGAGCTGCTGCGCCTCCCCTAGCTCTCTGCTCTTTGCTGCAGCCAGCAATGGCTGCTCTCTGCCCTGTGCCACACTGCCTCGGAGCCAGCTGAGTATGGACTGAAACCTCCACTAACTATGGGCTAGATAAGCCTTTCCCTGTCCTTAATTTTGAGTGTTGGGTATTTGTCCCAGCAATGAAAGTAGAGTAACAGAGACAATGGGCTGTTCCTATCTTTTATGCCCTGTTGTGCTTCGCTAATGGCTTACAGAGCTTCACAAGGAAGCTATAGTTCAGGAGCCTGTTTTACAGATACAGGATCATGGCAATAGTTTTCTAAAACATTGGGTCTTCTCACAGACCACATGAACTGGTGGTAGCAGGGGCTGACTTGAGGTGACACCCTGTGGGTTATTGGGTCACTGTCACCTAGGATGTAGTACATGCACTAAACATCAGATGACGGATAGTGCTGTGTCTCCAGGGCTTAGAATACACAGGACCAAAGTATCCAAGGGGTGGAAGGAGGGGCTGCCCTCTTTCATTATTACTTCTGCCAGCTCTTTTTGAAATTATGCTTCCCATTCCTGCGCTGACTCTGCTGGATTAGAGGTCCTTATTCTTAGGGAGAAGTTCTTCACTGGTTAATTTGGGACATTTGCCAGAGTCTCCTGCCGCGTCACTGTGGAACCCTTTGTCAGTGGCCATTAGGATAAAGAAAACCGTTGCCATATGGAAAGGCACAATCAACCTTATTGTCCAAAGGTGCTAAGGTTGCTGCTGGATCATGTGACGCGATGGATTCATTTGAAACCTTGGTGCTTTCGGGCCCACGGATGACAGTGAATAGGCAATCAGAGCCCACAAAGGGTGACAATAGTGAGACAGTTGAGAGGTCAGACCTTGAGGAGGAGCAAAACAGCAGGTTTAGTAAAGACCAGGTTTGGGAGGACTCTAGAACGGGGGGGGGGGGGGGGGGGGGGGGGGGGGGGGGGGGGGGGAGAGGGAGCCGTTACACATTTGCCCGTCAAGGCTGAGAACAGCGGCTGTGAGCAGTTATGGTTTTTAGTTTTGTATTTTTTTGGTTCTTCATCTCTCTTTCTTTTAGAATTATTTTATTTTATTTTTTCTTGTTTCAGAACTTTTTTGTTTGTTTGTTTATTTTTATGGCTGGTTCAGCCTGCCCTGAGGGCAGGGCTGGCACAGCATGTGGTGCCAGGGATCGAACCACGGTCCCTGCAGCCGCCTAAGCTTCCCTAAGGAGGCGCTTTAGACCACTGAGCCATCCTGCTGGGCCCCAGTTCTTCATCTCTTTATATTGCAGATCTGAGGTCTAACCCACAGCAGAAAGTGACTACTGAACTCCACCGCCAGCCCGACCTATGGTTCAGTTCTGCGAGCAGTTATAGTTTACTCCAGTGGCCTCTTTTTGCTGTATTTTTTCCAGTCCTGGGGCTCGAACTGAGGCCTTTCACACTAATGTACATTCTAAGCTTCTCAGAGTGTTAGGATTACTGGCAAGCACTACTATGCCTGGCTTGAAAGGTTTTTGTTGATTTTGCTTTTCTAAGCTTCTAGCAGACCAGCGAGAGAGTGAATTCCTTGCCAGGCACAAGCAGAGCTGAATGCCCCAAGGGGTGTGCAGAGAACTCTGTGCACACTTGGGATGCCTTCTGACGTCAGCACAGTGGCTGCGAGCTGTTCTACACCTGTTGCTTCTGTCCCGCCTGCAGCTCCCACCGGAAAGTGTGAGGAAGTTGACCTCCTAAGAAAATGCTGGTGTAGCCGGCTGATGCCCCAGGCCTCCTGTCCTTCTGCGGGAGATTTCTAGGGTGGGGGGGAGTAATTCACACAGCTCCTTGGAGGCACACCTCTGACTGATTGAGTCACTGTGGCAGCAATAACCAGGGTACTCTGGTTTGCAGTAAGTTCCTCCTGCCCTTGCCTCCATCGCTTTTGCTTTTCGGGTTGTTTGTGACCTGGCAGATGTCATGCTAAGTCAGGCTCATCGAAGCAGACCCTAATCCAATATAACTAGTGACCTTGTAAGAAGGACATTCAGATACAGATGCGAGGATTCAAAGGTGCAGCCGTTGTCCCTGCCACTCAGCGAATTACCCGAGGCTACCAGAAACTCCAAGAGGCAAGGAAGGACCCTTCTTCACAGGCAATGGAAAGGCTGGGGCTCAGTGAATGTCTTGATTTTACACATCCAGTCTTCAGAACTGTGAGAAAGTAACTCTCTGTTGTTTTAAGCCACTAAGTTTGTGGTGCCACTAAGTTTGTGGTACTTGTTACAGAAACCTTGGGAACTGGATACAAAGTAACTTGTGTACAAGTGCTTTGTCATGTGACCTATCAGGGGAGCCAAACTATGCTCCCTATTGAACTTTTATAGCTAAATTACTTTATATCAAAATTCATATCTAAAAACACCTGCTTAGGCAAGCGCAGGGACCGGGGTTTGATCCCTCGTAGTGAAGGCTGTGCTGGCCCCACCCTGGGGCGTACTGAGCCGGCCACTGAGTCCTGGCACGGTGGTGCGTGCCTATAATCCTAGCTCTAGGGAGGCTGAAAACAGGAGGATCACTACCAGTCCAAGCTGTGCAGTAAGACCCTGTACAAAATACATAAATAAAATTCTTAAAAATTCATGTCTACATTTTTGTGCTTAAATCTTGGCCTTGGGCCTGTGAGAAAGCTCAGCATTCTAAGCCCTTGTCTGGCAAGCACAAGGACCAGAGTTCTGGTAGCATATGTCACACTGGCCCCGCTCCAGACCACCAAGCTGGCCACAAAAACCGGGCTTGGTAGCACATGCCTGTAATCCCAGCACTGGGGAGGCTGAAACAGGAGGATCGCTATAAGCCCGAGTCTGTGTAGCAAGATCCTGTACTAAATACATAAATTAAAATAAAAAAAAAAGACAAATCTCGGCGCCTGGCAGGATGGCCCAGTGGTCTAAAGCGCCTGCTTAGGAAAGCTTAGGCGTCTGCAGGGACCGTGGTTTGATCCCCAGCACCACATGCTGCGCCAGCCCTGCCCTCAGGGCAGGCTGAGCCGGCCATAAAAATAAATAAATAAACAAACAAAAGTTCTGAAACAAGAAAAAAAAAAAAAAAAAAAGGACAAATCTTGAGCTTTTTGAGTTAATTCTTCCCTCTATTTATTCCTTGTGTTCTCAATCAATTAAGCAGTTTTACTAAGACTGCTGGACATGATCCTGACTTGTGCCTGGCTTCTCCAACCTCAGAATTTGGTAAGAGCTGCTGCTTACCTTCCCCCACAGGCTAGCACCACGTGGAAAGGCCACTTTCTTTTAGAAGGGCTGAGGACCAGACCCTACCTCTGTGCCACCCTTTCCTTGGTGGGTGGAAAGCCCCAGAAGCCTCATTTTGACAGTCAGGGCCAGGGCCGGGGCTGTTCCGGGCAGCAACAGACTCATGCCTTCCCTACAGAGGTGCTGCAGAGTACAGTCTCATTGGAAGGGGGAGCGGCCTCTGTTAGGAAGAGGAAGAGAAGCGAGGTCGGCGCTCAGCAGGGCGGGTTACTACAGAACAGACCCGAAGGGAAGGCCCTGGCGCTAGAGACCAAGCCTGATGCTCTGTACGGTCCGTGGGGTTTTTCTCCCAGGGTTGTGAGGCAGAGAGGTTCAGTGAGAGAAGTTGTGGCTCCGGGCGAGAGTAGGACTTCAGAGAGCACAGTGGTCTCAGAGGATGAGGCACACGGAGCTGTGACAGTGGCTGCTATAGGTGGCTGGGCTGAGAGCTCCAAGTCCCCAGGTGCAGCAGTGCAGGGAGGGGGCTGCTTGGGGGGCCCTGAGCCCGATGGCAGCGGCTGGATTCCTTTAGCCCCCAGGAGATTTAATCTGAACTGTTTTCAAACTAAATTTTGAAACAGATTGTGTGTTTATTTGGAATAATTTGGGGCCAGGGCTTGAAGAAGATTCTTGCTGTCTTCACTCTGTGGCTCGAAGCGTCTCCAGGAGCGTCGGTCGCTCATTTTGCAGGATCCTGGCAACTCTAAGCCAAAGGCTCGTCTGCTGGGCAGGCGCAGGGCGCTAACGCTAGTAACCAAAGGCATCAATGCGAGGTAAAGAGTGCCCTCTAGTGGTCATAACTGGGGAATCCCCCAGCTCTACAACAACGACTTCCTGGAACTGGTGGCCTGTTATCACGGACGGCACCAATACCATGGCACAGAGACCATTATAGAATTGATAACTATCATCATGGAACAAAACCACAATCACAGAGCCAGGGTGCTCCCTATGCTCCTCCAGTGACACAGAAGAGACCACCTGACAGGAATCAGATTAACCATGGGACAAACATGAATTCATAGCCTAGGTCACTGATACAGACAACTGCTTTTCCTCCTTGGAGACATCACTGGGGAAAGAGTCAGACAAAATAAAATTTGGTTGCTGTATATGAATCCACAAACTACGGATCTGTTCACGGATTCCTAGATACTTCAGTGAGAATCAAGTCTGTTCCAGCCATTGAATTCCTAACAACTTGGCTCCTTCCCGAACCTTCCTAAGAAGGCTGGCAAGGACTGGTGTGCAATAGAAACGCAAACTTCTTCATCCACCACGCTTGGAATATGATGTCACAGTTAAAGGCTGTGCCAAGTGAGCTTGCAGGGAGAACTGGCTGCTTGATACTCCACGGAGAACAAAACGAAGCTTGTTGGGGATGAGTCTGGCTGTTGCTGGTGTAGGAAGAGAAGTGGTCTCCCCAGGTAGGAAGGGTGGAGCAGATCCAGGATATTCCCGCGTTCTGCTTCTCTCCAGGCCGGGGAGATGGCACAGCGGCATAAGTGCCTGCCTGGCAAGTGCAAGGTCTGGAGTTTGATCCCTGACAATGCTGTTTTCCTGCCTGAGGACAGAGAAGCTTCAGCTCACCTGCCCAACCCTTCCTGGCCCGATGAAGAATCCAGTAAAATCCACTACTTGCTTCCCCAAAGGATCCACAGATCTTGTCAGCCACATTTTTTTTTTCACAAGATTTATAGCTTTCTGGTCCTTGCTAAGGACTTCTCTGTTCTGGCTTCCAAGGATTGCCTGGGCCCATGAGGAAGGAGCAAAAATCTAAAATAATTTTTTCTTGGGAGCCCAGCTGCTCACCGGCTCAGAACTGGGGTTAGGAAACAAGAAGTGGGCATGGAGCTCCATGTCCTAGAATCCTTCTTGCTGTCCAGAATTTAATCTGGCTTCATAAAAATCTGCCTTGGGCTAAGGGAGGAAGCAAAGGCGTATGCCACAAAGCCCATGGAGGGCAAAATGAAACAACGTTGCCTCTGGTGCCCTCTGAGCTTCCTGTTTCTTCACGCCATAGTGGGGAAATCCTGCAGAAAGTTGGCAAGCGGAAGCCTTTGGAATAGACTCCTTCGGATGCAGAGGTTGACTGACATGTATGTGTTCCCCAGATGACAGACCCTGACAAGGGGACAAAGGTTATCCTTTGGAATGTGGAACTCACACACTCATATCTGTGCCCAGTGCTCACTGTATTATCATGAACATCAGCACATAGTGAAAAATCGCGCACATATTTAATGTTAAAAAGTTTGTATGAATGATAGTTCATCTACATAATAGAAACTGATGAAATTAAAGTTTCAAATGATTTAATGATGTGAACAGTGACTGTTCCATGATGTTGAGTTAAAAAAAGAACACAGGATTTATAAAAATAATTTAAAAAGCCACAAGGTTGGGTGGAGGGTGGTAGAGCTTGTATTCAACATGTGAGACCCTGGGCTTGGGCCTCCACTAGTGTTTTTGGTTTGTTTTGAGGAAAGGATTTGGCTGGACCTGTAAACAGTTAACGATCACTGAAAGGTCAAGTTGAACTATCCTGTTTTTTTTTAATCCTTGAAAGTAAGCAATATGCTTACTTCTCATAATAATAGAACTATTGTCATTCCAAAATGAGGCCAAAGTCTGGGCATATAGCTCAGTGGCACAAGTACCTGCCTTGCAAGCACAAGGTTCTGAGTTTGATTCCTGGTACAAAAACCAAACTAAACCAAGCCAAACCAACACACACACACACACACACACACACACACACACACACACACACACACAAATGAAAACAGAGGCCAAGATTGGTGAGATGGTTTGCTATCCCTCTTCAGCCCCAGCAGAAAGCATATTAAGGTCATTGTAAGGGTCCATAGGTCCTTTGTCCCTTCGGAGGCAAGAATTTGAGATTTCCTCTCTCCAAAAGGTACCCACCCAGTGGAATGCCCTCACACTCAGACAACAGGACTGTTCTGCACTGCCCTCACAGACCTGCGACAGCAGAGGGTCTAGGGTGGGTCCCTTCCCTACACCTGAACACAAGGACAGGCTGTATCTCACCTGGCTCGCACAGACACAAGGACCTGGGGACCCCTTCTGGTCTGCTGCCTGGTGAGAGAACAGGGGCCTTGCCTCTTCCCTCCTGCTGCCAGTGGCAGAGACTCTCTTCCACACTGCCTGCTGCCATTGAGAGAATATTTACTGATCCAGTGCTTGTATAATAGCTGGAAATAAGAGCTCAATGAGAGCAAAATAACGAGGTTTACAGCATGTCATAGAGATGCTTTTCGGGATGCCTTGCCACCTGAGATCACTGTGCTGTTTGGGTCAGGTGGCTCTGAGTCAGGGTTACTGGAGGGCCGGTGTGCGCAGAGGGTCCACACTGTTGGGGGTGACGTATTCCTTTGGGGATGATGCGATCCATCAGGATATGTTCCCTTCTGGGGCAGTCTGGTCAAGATGTCTACAAGGTCAGCGTTCTCTGGGATTGCTGTGTCAGGCCACCCTCTGGAGGATTCCACGAAGGTAAAAATGCTTGTGATTGCATAGGAATTAGTCTGCTGGGAAAGGCACTAAAACATACCGGTCATGCCAAGAAGCTGTTTATCAAAGCACTAGTTGGAATGCAGTTCATGGACACTGCGCAATGTGTACTGACCAGCTTTTTTGGGTGTGAGAATAGCGGGAAGGCGAGCCTGTAGAGCTGGATGGTAGACTCAGATGTAGAACTGATCTACAGTTAATTCAGGAACAGTTAACAGGATCAGTTAATTCATGTGGCCCAGGTCAAGGGAATAACAGCATGACTCGGGCAATTAAGTGGATTAGTAATTTCATAATTCTGTCAGAAAGGTGGTGTTACGGTTTAACATGAAGTCTCGCCCAAAGACTCATGCATCCAGGGCTTGATCCCCAAAGCAGCAACGCCAAGGTAGAACCTAGGAAGGAACTAGATCAGCAGTTTTTTTTTTTTTTTTTTTTTTTAATAAAGTCTCATGACTATTTTTTTTGTTGTTGTTGTTTGTTTCAGAACTTTTGTTTATTTATCTTTGTGGCCAGCTTAGCCTGCCCTGAGGGCAGGACTGGTGCAGCATGTGTTGCTGGGGATCGAACCGTGGTCCCTGAAGCCGCCCAAGCTTTCCCAAGCAGGCGCTTTAGACCACTGAGCCATCCCACTGGGTCCAGATCAGAGGTTCTTAACCTGTGGGGCGTGACCCCAGTGGGAGTCAAC
Source organism: Myocastor coypus (assembly GCA_004027025.1). Classification (NCBI taxonomy): domain Eukaryota; kingdom Metazoa; phylum Chordata; class Mammalia; order Rodentia; family Myocastoridae; genus Myocastor; species Myocastor coypus. The sequence goes on from PVJA010002542.1 coordinate 86,513, forward strand.
CAACCAAAACACAGGGGTTGCCTAAAGCCATCGGAAAATACATATTTAAACCCATGCTATGCCATGATGAAATGTTTATTGGAATTAGTGATAAATATTTCTGAACATATATTGTTTTTGTGACTAATCACTACGTTTAAATTATGTTTGATTTGTAGCAATGAGAATACATAATGCATATCAGGTATTTACATTCTGAATCATAACTGTAGCAGAATTACAAGTTTTGAGGTAGCCACCAAAATCATTTTTTTGGTTTGGGGTCACTGTAACATGAGGAACTGTATTGCGGGGTCACGGCATTAGAAAGGTTGAGAACCACTGCTCTAGATCATGAAAGCCCTGACCTCGGCAATAGATTGCTCTGATGTGGAGTTCAGAGCTTTAGGGGTTGTCCGAATGTAGGGCCCTCTGGAAGGAAGCCGACCCTGGGTGCTCCTTCCTCTCTGGCTCATGCCAGCTCCTGCTACTTCCTGGCTGTCACTGGGTGTGCAGCTTTCTTGCACCGTCTTTCTTCCTTGGGCCCAGTTGACCATGGATTGTAATCTCTGAAACTGTGAGGCAAAATCAACCTCTGGCCACCAAGTTGTGGATGTCCAGTATTTCGTCCCAGCAAGGGAATGATGTCCAACACAACGGGCTAGGGAGGTCTTTGGGACACTCAAGTGGCTGGTTAGGCAGTGACGTTGCAGAATTCGAGATGTGAGCAGGGAGATTAGCGTGACTGTGTTGGGGCACCCGAGCTACAAGAGGTGGACGCCTGTCCCACTTCCTCTGATTGTGGAAATTTCATCTCAGCCATATTTGTTTCCAAATGTATGCTTCCATTTTGTAGTTGGCACGCATGGGAACAGGTACAGGGCACACTACGCCGGGCAGGTGACAGGCATTACCTCACTGGTGTAGAACCTTCTTTTTTGTTTCTGCTTCCCATTTCCCAGCTTCTTACTACCTTAAACCAGGGCACCTTAGCTACTCACCAGCAACATGGAGGCCAGTGGCATGATCACCTTGACCTACCTCTTCGGCGGCTTTGCCAGTCCTCTTGAGGTATCCTGGTGGTGTTGTGCTCCCTCCACCCTGTGACCTCTTTTCCAGTGTTCCCATGTCACCTTCCCCAGACTCCTCTCCAGTTCCAACAGCAGTGCATGATCTCAACTCCAGAATTCGGGCTGCCCAAGGCTTGAAGCAGTCAAGTGTGCTGAGACGGTTAAGGGTCCTGTTTCCTCTGCTCCACATTTTTCAGAGAAGGGTCAGCTACTTGGGAGTGGCACCAAAGTATGAGGGGAGGACTGGATTCTACACTCTGGCCCTGAAATGCTACTCTGGAGGTTGGACTAGGAGAGGCTGAGGCAGGACAAAAATGTGGAGGAAAGGGGTAGCAGGCCATCCCATGAGAAAGAGCAGAGCTCCTTGGGAAGAGATTGGCTGATTTCCAAGTTCATTTCTGAGCCATTCTACATACAAGTAGAAAACTCCATCATAGCTTAATTTTCTGGGGACACAATAAACTAGTATTCAGATTTTACACTATGGCTAACCTCATAATTTTTAAAATGATTTTATGGGCTGGGTAAATAGCTCAGTGGTATAAGCACCTGCCTGGCAAGCTCAATATCCTGAGTTCAATCCCTGGTACCGCAAAAACAAAACAAAAAACAAAAAAAACCAAGAAAACAACAACAACAAAAAAAAACAACAACAAAAAAAACCGTACAGAAAACTGTGGGAAATAATATACAAAGTATCTATGTATTTGCTACCAATAGTAAAGGTTTAATACTGCCGTAATTAATTCCTATCCTCCTTTAAAGAAAAATCCTTTACCAAGGGTGCTCCTTTCTCCTTCCTGGAAGTACTATTTCCTGTACTCATAAATCTTTTGTGTATCCTATTTATTATGTAAGTAGATGTTTTGTTCTTACATATTTAAAATTTTCTTGAAAATTTTATCAGGTGTAAATTGCTCAGTCCTTGTGCCTTAACCAGTGCCTTGTCTCAAGGCTGCTGCTGTATAAGTACAGCGTGCTAACCAATTGCGCCACTGGAGCTCCAAGGCTGCTGCTGAGTTACGTGGATACTTTTGAACAGCCTGGGTATTGCTGACTTTTCTGTACATAGACAATAAACCACACACCGTTGTCTCCTTTCTCCTATATCTTGAGCTACCCTTATTAATACATAAAGTCTCATTTTTCTTAACTACAGTTTTGTTTTACAGATAGTTCATAAACTTAGGTTTTCTGGTAATGCTCATTTGGGTTTATTAAAATCTGTTATATCCAAATACTGCAAGAGTTCATTTATATATTATAGTCATGCCAGTTTACCTGAATGTATACAATTAAGAATGGAATTTCTAGGCCAAGGATACACTTATACTACTCAGACAAAATACTACCCAAATACAAACTATCCCATAAAGTACACATCTAGCAGCAGGATATGCCCTTGTAATGTTTTCCTTCTGTTCCTTAGTTGTACCAATTTTTTTTTTTTTTTTTGTCTTTTTGAGACAGGGTCTCGCTATGCAGTTCAGGCTGGCCTTGAGCTCACTTTTGTAGCCCAGGCTGGTCTCGAACTCACACTGATCCTCCTGCCTCAGTCTCCCGAGTGCTAGGATTACAGGCATGCACCACCACGCCCGGCAGTTGTACCAATTTTTAAAATTAGCAAACTGGATAAAAATGGCACCAATTTCTATTTTTCACCAGTGGGCATTTGTTCACGATGTGCCTCTTCGTACATGCACATGAAATGTTTAGAAACCCTGAACATGCAGTGTATTACTGTATATTATAAAAAAAAAAAAAATGGTTGTAGCTCTTGGATGGATGTTTTAGGAGCCCCTTTCATTTTCTCACATAAACAGAAGCAGCTTGCCCACGCCAAAAAAGTACTTTATTAGGATTATAACAAATATGAAATTCAACTTAGAAATGACACCTTTCAAAGTAATGTGGACTCTTTTCCAAGAACATTATATGCCTTTTTGATTTCTCATTAGCATTTTAAAATTTTCTTCCATCAGCTCAGTGGGGTAACAATAAACTTTATTTTCAGTATCTATTTAAAGGCAATGGTCATCAATTTTCAAAATAATGATAAATATGATAAATACCACGTCATTAGTTCATGTTTGTTTTTTTTTTTTTTTTTTTTGGTGGGACCGGAGTTCAAACTCACGACCCTGCCCTTGCCAGGCAGACAATTGTGCCACGGAGCTGTCTCCCCAGCGCCCCGTGTTTGGTTCTTCATTCACACTGGCAAGCCCACTATCCAACCTCAAACTAGATCACTATCAGTAATTCACATTTACTTATTCTACTTCTCTGGCTACTTTTATCTTTAAGGTAAACACTATGAATTTTTAGTTGTCAGTGTTGTTACCATGACAAAATACCCAAGGCGGCCAATTTAAAAAGATGAAAGATTTTGCTTGTGGCAATGAGGTATGGTGCTAACAAGTGGTAGAGGAGGCTTGTTCGCCCCATGGCAGACAGCATATGGAAGACACAGGGGCTCAATACCCCTCTCAGGGACATGCTCGCGATAACCTTTTGTTTCAGTTCTTATGGCAGGCACTCTCTCCATGGTGTACTTGTGCTGTTTTTTTCATCTCTGTGTTGACTTTACTGCCTACAGTGGGCCCCAAGCATGCTGGCTAGGGCTCCTGTGTGAAAATGCTAATGCGCCTGCTGACGCAGACGCAGGCTGGACAGGCCATATCCAGCATGTTGTTAATGAGAAAGCTCTATGTATTCAGTGTAATGTATGCACATAATATAATGTAACATAAACATATTAAAGATATATAGTCTTCAAAAGTGTTACGGTAGATTTCTGCTATAGAATTTTTCATTTCGCAGTGCTGAACGCCAAACCAGGGTTTTGCACGTCTGGTTGGTGCTACACCACTGACCTAAACTCCTCGCCTAAGTTATAACCAAGTAACTTATTTGGTTATTACCCACTGTAACTTAGTATTACTACAGGTAATGATAAGCACTTGTATATATACATACATCTAAATAACTGTTTCATTTAACTTATTATGAGTGCCATAACGTGCACTGGCCTGTTTCATCCAACGCTATTAAAACTCATTTATTGCACCTCACAGCTTCAAGGATGTGTGTCCTTGTTTTAATTGTTTCTATAAATGGCATATGGCTAGGTTTTGTTTAGCCTTGACATTCAGTTTCTCCTCCCCACTCCTGGCAACTTTAACACTTTTACATTTACTGCAGTTATTGATAGACCTACTTTAACTGTTATGCTGCCTTGCTTGGTTTCATGTACCTTTTTTATGTTCATTTCTGAATGTTCTGTTCCTTTTCCTTATTCCACATCCCATCACCTCACCTAGAATATACTGTATTATTTCCTGTAATTATGAAATTATAACATGCATTTTAAGACTATAGTTGACAATAACTGTGCATACACAATACAAAAACACAGAAACATTATAATTATGATCAACCCTGTTGCCATTCTGCGTTTTTTCAGTCTTTCAATTTGGTATAACTATTGTTTTTCAGATAACATGTTTACATTTTCCTATGTCTAAGAAAGTACTACCACTGATACAATTCATAGCACAGTATTTGTTAAGGTTACATATTTCAGAATCAGAAACGAGATCCAGGGCTGCATTCCTGTTGCTCATTATTTTTGCAGTTTAACCTTAAAGTACCCACCACTTCTTTTATTATATGAGGCACTAAAACTGCTATTAATTCATTGGCTCTTCAGGACACCCTAGCGGGCTATGCGTAAGGGCTCCACCTCATGACTCCGAGATTTCTCTACTTCCATGTCTTAGAACTAGAATGAGCACCCGACCCTTCCCGAGCCCGTTGCCTCTGCCTACCTTTCATTCTGTTATGTAGTGAATGCCTCATTCCCTGAGTAATGACTTCTCTTATTCTAAGATGTCTCACAGTGCTCATGTAAAATTCTAGGAAAGCCACTTACACAGGTGCAGGAGGTGATGTAGGCAAATACTGAACCCTACACGGTCTCTGAGAGGTGTCGTCTTGATGTGTTCATCCTCAGCCATTTAAAGATTACAACATAGCCCAAGGCTGCTCTTGAGTTACGGACAATGCCTAAGCATTTTCTGAAATTTTGGAGAAATTATTTTAAATGTTCATCCCCAGATTCTAGTACTGTCTCCCTGAGCCAAAGGGGCAGACAGCTCTACCCTACTATTCCATGGACTTTTTTGTGAAGTCAAACTAACAATCCAATTCTCAAGTGTTTTCTATGGATTCTCATTTTCATGTCCTGGGCAAACCAGACAACCTGTTTAAATATGGGTGACACTATCAGTGGACACGTTTCTAGTTATTCCTCACCACAGAGAAAGCTGTCTCTCAACCATCACGAACTCACAGGTCTCAACACTGAGGTTTGTGTCTATCCTCTTCTTTTTCCTGTCTTCTCACTTGTGACCGTATTTCAAGGCCTCCGATACTGTGTACAGGACAAGAGCACTGCTGGCTTTGCACTGCCACCTACTAAGGTACTATAAAGAACCAACCATGGAGATCTAACTTACATAGATCACAGGCACACAGAGCATGGAGGAAGTGCCACCAGGAAACTGATGCTGATTAGGCTGCCTGGTGTGGCTCTGGGGGACGTTACGGTGGCTGGGCTGCAGGCGCACCGACTAATGACAAGCCCTGCCGAACACACAGCGTCTACGTCAGCGGCGTTGTCTACAGTTTCTGTGTGAGCTCTACAAGTTTTCTCCTCTTTACCCAGGAATAAACTCACTTCAGATGGAATTCATTTATAAAAGGTAGACCATGTTTATTTAGAGTCACAAGCAGCTAACTTACTATGTGACTCCAGACCACAAACCACTTCTGCTCCACGTCATGCTGAGCCCTACACCTGAGACTCAAGACCGACACAGCGCTGGCTGGGACCCATTCACAGGTTCACAAGCTTCTCATTGAGGGCGATCTGTGACTGTGTGAGATTGGCCAGGTAGGTCACCATCAGCAGGTCCTGGAAGACAGAAGACTGACAAGTGAGAAGCTGGATGGAAAGGGCATAGAAAGGCTGGTGCTGGCCAGCTCCACCTGACTGTGGACAGGAGACCAGTTCCAGATAAATGGCAGCTGGGACCTGAGGAGCAGGAGCTAGAAGGTGGAAGACAATGCTTGAGGGCGCTTTCCCATTTCCGCGGGTGCACCAGTGGTCTAGTGGTGCATTAGCTGGGATCCACAGGCGGAATGGGGGGGGGTCTGGGTACATGGATGGGGAAAGTAAGAAACAGTGTGTTCATCACTTGTGAATATTAGCGTTTCTTTCTCTTTCAAATCTAGACAAGAAGTCAGACTAGTTATCGGCAGTACCCGAGCAAATGCAATAAAGGAAGAAAGGAGCCTCCAACATGTGTACTACCTGTCGCTCTCTCCCAACCTGGACTACAGAATGGACAGAGGTAAAGCCTTGTTTCCTCCATCACACCCCAGCCCACACGCCCAACTCCCCTCACTCCCCTCACAACCTCAATTCTGTGTAGGGTTGGGGAAGAGGCAGGCTCCAGAGCGCAGAAATAGCACTCACATTGATGTTGCTGTTGAGCATGGTCTCAAAATCCTCAGGAACGATCTTGGGCACTTGGTTAACCAGGCTCATCAAGAAGCGGCCCACAGTATTGTCAGCTGACACCTTTCCAGACTGAGGACCGAAACAAAGATCCAGTAAGGCACAACCCACTCGTACCACCATGTCGCAGCTCAGCGCCACCGGGAGCCCAGGGCAGCGACCTCCTACGTCCCCGCCTTTGTGTTTCCTCTCCCCGTCTCACCAGCACATCCTCTGCATACTGCAGCACTGTGCTTAGGGCATCCTGGATGCGAGCTGATGCTCCCCCAACTTGCTGCAGGTCACTGGAGAGGCCAATCACCCGGTTGGGGCTGAAACAGGTCTTCATGATCAGGTCAACTGTGGGGGATATGGGAAACTGCTTTACGTCAGCACCAACGACACCACTCCCACCCCTCGGGACTTGGATTCCTCTAACTCATAGCTCTCTTCCTACTGACTTTTGTTCCTTGACAGAACTTGAACCCTTTACCTAGTATGCCTAAGACTCTGATCTTCTATGAAGGCACACGTGTGCTGATCATGTTCCTCTTCTAATAATTTATTAAATAATTTCATGAAGCCTACTGACATAGGTTGGCTGTGACCTGTGGTCATCATAAGCGTTAGATCAATGGTCCTCTGCAAACCACCAAAGACCTCCATCCTGGTTACATAGCAACAGTTCCCTCCCCTGAAAAAGCCTAAGTCTTCAAGGAACATAGGGACAGTGTACTCACCTCCAATGCGTTCAGTGTCATAATACGCATATTTCACCGTCAGCGGTGTGAACATCACTCCCATGGTTCGTCCTGGGACACCCATTAAAGTGCTAGGGAGAAGAAGTCAAGGTAATCACAAAGCCTTGTCACAGAGAAAAACTCACTTCCTGAACTTATTATACACACCAAACTCTTGGTCCGCAAACTCAACCCCTGGTTCTACCCTGGTCCTTTAGAGTACCACACACGCAGTACAGGACATCAGTAAACACCAGGTTTTTGTGAAGCTGGCTGCTGAGAAAGTTACTCCCATGGAGAGACAAGAAATGGATCTTTCCTGGGACTGAGCCTTTCACTAGCACTGAAAATACAACAGACTCCTGCTTAGCAAGACTACACTGGGTGCGACAGATAACTTCACTAAAAATGGCGTCTTACTATGTCAGCCATACTTTCAATTGGATTTTGAAAAGTCGGCAAAAAACTGAGGCAATGGCTAGAGCTTGGTGGAACATTAACTGTATAATGATAAATTGGCTACATTATTGCCAGCCACAGGAACATCAATGATAAACAGCCTAAGAAATGCCTTTACTCTAAACACAAGAATCTTTCCAATGCCCACAGAAGCCTCTTTTTTAGCCACTGCAGCCTTTTTTTTTTTTTTTATGGCTGGCTCAGCCTGCCCTGGGGGTGGGGCTGTTGCAGCCTGTGGCTCTGGGATGGAAATGCAGTCCCTGAGGTTGCCTAAGCTTGCCTAAGCAGGTGCTTTAGACCACTGAACTATCTCACCAGCCCCAGCCTTTCTTAATAACCCCCGTCCACCGGCATTTTAACTGCCCACAGGTTCAGTGTATCGACAGTTAATGTTATCAAAACCATACTCAATCCTGGATTAACAGATAAGTTCAAAATAAGTTCTGCCTCAGAAGGCTGAGGCAGAAGATCACAGCAAATTCACAGCCAGTCTGTTACACAGTGAAGCCTGTCTCAACCCCCCACAGGCAAGATGGTGGCCCTTTAAGCTATAGGTACTGTCCTAAGGAAAGCAATGAACTTAGTGAATGAAGGACCATGGTAAGGTCTATGTAAGGACAGCCTGCGCTAGAAAAGATGGCATGAAAGAAGCACCTGGGGCACAATGAGGGTCAGCGAGTATCACGGGCACAGGTTCTGTCTCAGAGTGAAACCTTTCCAACGCTAACTCTCGAGAGGAATGTGCTTCCTCAAGAGGCAGAGAGTCACACACTGAAGACATTAAATCTGCATGGGGTGTGGTGCAGCATGTCACACAGACATGGCAGACACTGGCCTATGCCCTATGGGGCAGGAGTCTGTTTACCTGACATAGGCCTTGATGCTCATGCGACCGTTCTGCAGACTCGTATCCACGGTGAGGTGAATGGGGTTAGGGGCCTCCCGGCTGTAGTACTCATGGATCAGCACAGAGTGCTCTGTGATGTCATGGCCTGTGGCGTACCTGCAAAGTGCAGTGTAACTGTGGACATCAATGGCAAACACCACGGTGCTGTGGGTGTCTGGCAACCTTAGCAATACCAAACACTAATTCAAAGTAAGCATTCTTCTAACTTCAAAGGATCAGAAGAGCCAAGACAACAACTTAACTTACAGCTCTTTGAATGCCTACTCTCTCAATACTGTCTCCACAAAGGGGAAGAACAAGCTCTAGTCTGACACCAAAGGAGTTCGGCAGCGATGGAGACTTACATGGTCCCAGCCTTCCCCAACTTACCAGCCCAGGATAAGCTCATTTGGAGAGACTTTTTTGTGCAGTTCATACATGTTCTTAGCGAATTCCATGTCAACAGCCACCTAAAAGGGAAGGCTGGAAAGGTAACTAAGAAGACAGAAATCCACAGAAGTAGCGGATGAAAAGGATAAAGGCCACTCCCAAAGTCAGAAAAGGCCCGGATAGAAGAAAAGGTACACATTTCCTTGGCTGTGGGAGCTTGGGTTGTGGACAGAGCTTACTGGGCAGGAGGGCTGTAAGGAGAGCCCGATGCATAGCTGCTACAAAGGAGAGGCAGCTCAGCTCCGCACTCACCTCGTCTTCTGACTCATTGTGTGGCACTGAGAAGCAGTTGGTGACCTCCACTGAGTGCTTGTCAACAGTTCCTGTGAAAGAGAAAATTGTCCATGCATTATTTAAATCCAGAGCTCTCAATGCTTCCAGCTACTTCTGATATGCTTTTGGAGGGCGCCTCAGTGAACACCAATTCTTCTCATCTGCTCCAGGCTGCACATCAATGCAACCAGGATTCTCCAGAGAACCAACCCTGAGATGGTCACCTCTATTCCTCCTCTTCCTTCACAAAGCTTCCTCTGGTCTGTTACTTTCTACCACCATCCCTTTCCATACCTTCACCCCATGCCTATCTTTTGGCTTCTAGCCTCTCTCCTTATAACTTAATCTACACAGCTACCTGTAGGATTTTACCAACAGTACCTTAATCTCACATGCTAAGTGCACTTTAGGAGGTAGAAACTTTTCTTTAGCATAGGCAAAACCCTACTGCATCACGCAGAAAGTGTCTATCTTTACACATCAACATGTCAGTCTTTACCACAAACTTTTGTTCTTCTAGGTCAGTGGTTCTCAACCTGTGGATCGTGAGCCTGGTGGTGGTTGAATGAATACATAATGTGTACCAGATATTTACATTCCGAATCATAACTGTAGCAAAATTACACTTTTGAAGTAGCCACCAAAATTATTTTTTGGTTTGGGGTCACCACAACATGAGGAACTGTATTGCGGGGTCATGACATTAGAAAGGTTGAGAACCACTGGTCTAGGTGATACCTTTCCTACCACTACAATAGTTTCCCGTTCTCATCAAACCACTAAGCCCCCCACTTGTCCACTCTATTCTGAGGGTTCCTACCTCTCTCTAGTCCACAATGCTGCCTAAGCACTATGTGTCCAATTCTAATTCACTGCAGTTTCTGCTCCCTTCGCTGAAACTATGTTCCTAAATCCAGTGAAAACACAATCTCTAATCTTTGTTAGCCCCTCCTCTGATTCCTCAGGTTTTCAGGGTTCTTAGTTTTAATTTTTACTTTCTGTTCCTTTTCCAGGCTAGGCCCTGACCTATAAGTGTTTTTGTTAGTAAGGGTTTACACAACCAACTGTTGATGTATTACTTGTGGCTGCTTTCTTGCTAGAATAATGGAGTTGTATAGTTACATCAGAGCCTAGGTACATGAAGCCAAACGTATTCACTGTCTGGCCCATTTACAGATGCTTGCCAATTTCTACTTCAGGTGATCTCATCAACTTTTATGGTCTTGATGGCCTTCTATGTTCCTATAGAGCAATTCCTAAATTGGCACATCTGCACCCTGGACTCTCACAGTCCTTGTTCAGTTGTCTACTTGGCAGTTTTTCTATCTACCCGGCATGCTTACAGGTACCTCAGAAGAAACACTTAGCCAACCCAAGTCCCCTTTCTTCTTCCACGCCTAAGTACCGGAGTCATCCTCGGTGCTTTCTTCTAATCCTCATTGTCATCACACCGAGCCCTATCAAGTCATCCTCTACTCCCTGTTTTCACTTCTCAAGTTCATCTTTATTACTGTAGTATCCACCACATGGGAGCTAAGCACACCAGGCCTGTCATTAGCTACTTTCTATAAAGCAGTCACAGAAACCTTTTAGTTTCCAATCTTGACCAAGATGCCTGCTGCTCTAGTATCTTCCTCAAATAGCTCCACACTTGAGAACACCTGGAATCCTCCTTCATGGCACTTCGCGTACCTTGAGTTGTCTAAGATTTCTATAGCTCCTCAAGCTGCTGCTTCATCGCCTGCCAGGTTTCTCCCCTCATATTCCTACGATGTTCACCTCTTGAGACAGTAGACTTAGCAGGCTCTTTCACCCTCTTATAGCTGCTTTAATGCCCAGCTTAAATGTCATCTCTACAATGAGATTTTTCCAACAATCTTCTGAAATAGATCTTCGGTATTTGCACACGGCTATAACTTTCTATCACATCACTTATATTCTATTTGCACGTAAATATATGTTTACATCTTGAGTTTGAAGCTAAAGTTCCTTTGATCAAATTTTGAGTTTAAGTACCTAACAGTTCATAAAGGTATTAATTCAGTTAACTCAAGCAATAGGTTTCACAAATTCATGTTTAGCTTAGAAAATTGCAAGTTCCTAGCAGGCAGGGTGTGCGTTGTTCTTTTGTAAACAGTACTGTGTGACACTGAGCATTGTACCCATGAGTCAGTTTGGAAGAGACTTCAGGATCTAGATGACAGCTAGTTTGACAACAGTCCCTAAATTAACCTAGGGCACCAAGCAAAAATTAGGGGGAGAAAATTATCTGTTTAGTTAATCAGCTCTAGTGAATGTGGAAAATCTGATAGCACAGGCTAACTTAGTTAAGCCTCAAGTCAACCATGCAAACATCGTGCTTTGCAGAAGCCAAGGACAGAGAAGTTACAGAACAGACTGAAGGTGGGAGTGTGGCCCTAAAGACTGATGCATAATACTTTTCTAGGAAACTACAAGATGGGTGAAACTTAACATTAGGGAGAACAGCATTTGCATTAGAGGATACAAAGACTGGTTTTGAGAAGAGACATAGTAACATTAAGATAATGAATCAATTTAAGTTTCTGTGAAGAGTTCTGCTGTCTGAGGCAAAGGCAGCCTGTGGGTATTCTGGGAGTAGGCTTGATGGGGTAGATGTCAATCAACAGCTGTACCTGGCACTCTCTGAAACAATTTAGATCTCAGAAAGTCTCTTAAAGGAGCCCCTGCTGGAACTAGAGTTGAAGTGATTGGCTTCTGAGCACATGGCTGATATTTGGTGGCATCTATCCATGCCTCTTGTACTTTTTGGAATACAACAACTGTCCTCTACGTTGTAACAAGGCCTATAACAAGTTCAAGAGTAAGAGAGAGAAACGACACACACACACATAGGATGAATTCCAAAGGTGTTTGAAACTTACTACTACTACATGGTAAGTAGTGAACTATAATGAACTTATGGGATAAGGGGTTCCAGACAAAAGAACTTATTATCTAGAATGTCTCTTCAGTGCTTTTCAGTTCTACAAACTACTTTAACCATTTCAATGTAGGCCAAAAAAGAAAAGTTCTTTTTCAACCTTAGGTATAGACTTACAAACAAAACACAACTACTTGTGTGTAGGAAAATAACAGCGGGGTGGTGGTGGTGGTGGTGGGGACAGGGTTTTATTGCAGTTGGAAGTAACAGAAGAGTCAGGGAGCTTTCCAGATCAGGCTCAAAAGCTTAGGAAAGTAAAATATTACAAAACCCTATACGACTTCCAGTCCAATCATCTACTTGGCCAGAAAAAACGACTTAGTAAAGTCAGTAGGGATGGAGGTGAGACGACGGGTCACCGCGGACGAAACAACGCCAATTATCTCTGACACTCACCCAGCAAGGTTCCGATAACTCGGGCGGCACCCTCGTTGCGTCGCTCATAGCTGTCCACGATGGACGCCAAAATGACAGGGTGCAGCCTGACCACGCGGCCGCCGGGGAACGGCCCGGGGAGCGCAGGCCCCGAGAGCGCGGGCGCCGCGGTCTGCGCCGGGGCTGGGGCCGACGCCGGTGTTTGGCCAGCAGCCGCCGGCGAGGCCGACGCTGCCGCTGGATCTGCAGACGAAGCCGACGCCGGAGCCGCGGCCGGTGCTGGAGCGGGCGTGGGCGAAGGAGCGGACGCTGGGGCTGAGGCGACAGTGGGGTCGGGGGCTGGAGCCGGAGCGACTGGAGGACTGCTCGTGGGCGCCGCCGGCGTAGCCATCTTGGCGAGAAAGGAAGGCTGGAGCGGAAGGGGGCGTCACCTGGTGCCTATTCAGAGCCTGATAGGCTCAATATATCCCTCGTGACCTAGACCTTGGCGCCTATTGGTTAGTGTGATGCTGCTCGGAAACTACATTTCCGGCTCTTTGTAATTTTTTCCGGAGTTTGTGCTCTTTTCTTCTGGTCCGATGTCTACCCACTAAGAGGCAGCTTCTGTAGTTCCGAGTACACTTGGAGCCGCCTTTGAAAAGAAACAACGAAACGCAGTCTACATCGATGCCTGTAGGTGGAGCTACAAAGCACCGCAAAGGTCGCAATTCTTGTTTTACACCGTTGTGGGAAAGCGATGTTAAAATTCCTTTTGAAAGAGTTTTGTTCCTAGACGACATCACAGCGTGTCATTACGGAGATTTATTCGTTTAACCTAATGTGTATTAGACGCCTCTTTAGGCGCGTGGGACGTATCAGCGATCGAAACAGGTTAAAATTTACATTCTAGTGGGGTGAGAAAAAATACTAGGAGATTCTGTGACTGATACACAATATTTATTAAATTATGCTATGATGAGTAAACAATTCGCAGAAAATAAGGGGGAAATGGAATTTGGGGATCCGAGTAGGTTACTTTGAGAATGTGAATTTGTAGCTTGGAGGATTCAAGAAAGGTAGTATTATTTAGGGGTTCTTGGGGAAAGAATCCTTAGGTTGAAGAAACAATTAAGAGCAGAGGCCCGAAGGCAGAAGTAGGCCTGGTGAATCTCAGGAGGTATTTGGTAGCTGGAGTGTTAAGTTCAAAGGAGAGGTGTAGGACGGAGCCCCTAAAACCACCTATATTTTAAGGAATTGGCCTACTCTAGAAGCGGAGAAGTCCCAAGATCTGCAGCCAACAAACAGGCTGGTGACCCAGGAAAACTGATGAGATTAGTTCAGTCTGAAAGCCAATGGGCTTGAGATTCTAGAATGGTCGGCATTTTCGTTTGGGTCTGAAGGCTAAAGAAAAAGCGGAACAGGAGGAGATTACTTTTATTGGCAGGAGGGTTTCATGTCTCCCTGTATCTCTTTATCTTTTCTTTTTAAATCTCTTTTCTGGTCTCTATTTCTAACCCTTCCCTTGTTGGCATTCTAGCTGCTCTACTTACCAGTTCTGCACGTGGTCAGGCCAGGGTTAGCAGAAATGGGGCCTCAGTTCACCCCTTGTTTCCAGCCCTACTATTTCTTAGGTGTGCTTGAGAATCTGGTCCAATGATCTTGATGCAGGAAAAAAAACCGATCTTTTAACCTGAAAAACACTGGAAGGAGTTCGTGTTCTCTAAAACCGAAGAATGAATTTTAGGAATGAGACGAAGGTTTAAAATAGAAAATTTATTGGGAAAGAAAGCTTCTGGGAAATTGTCTTTCTTTAGAGGTCTTATAGGGCAAAACCATGTGATAAGGTGGACCTAAGGTGAAACTAGGGGAACTTGCTTAGGCGGTCATGAGGTGGGACAAAGTCATGGTCGACCAATGAGATTACAAGCGTCATTGTTCGGGTAAAATTGATTAAATCGGGAGCAAATTGGGAAGCAAGTCGCGTAGCAAGGGAGCATGAATACAGAATAAGGGTTCTTTCTGTTGGGGGTTGAGTTTCTGGCTCTTTTAGGGTGATACTCATTTAGAATATCAATCCCTGATACTTAACTTTAAGTGAGTGGACGGCTGCATTTCTTTACTCTTTTGTTTCAAGGTCTGGCCCACAGGTGTTTGTCCCTTGCAAAGCTGTATAGTCAAGTTGCTTTCGATATTGTCCTGGAGGGCCTGGCCCTATCTGACTGCCTATCCTGTAACAATCTCAGCACCTGGAGCCTTCACAGTACGTGGCCTTTCTGCTCTCTACCACCCTATCTACATGATTGCATTTTATGCTTTTATTTTTTCCAGGTTGGTTCCTTGGTCTTGCTTCCAGGCTTCTTGGTTCTCTAGTCTGCGTTGGGTTCAGCCTGCAGAAAGACCAATTCCAATTCCCACCTCTCCTCTGAGCCCTGGGAGTATTGGCTGAGTACTGGGCATGAAGCAGCTTTGGCAGAGGAGGAAAGAAAGGTATGCAGGACAGAAGGCTGGCAGCAGTGGCCTCACGATGTCGCCATGCTTCTCCCACCCACTGTCCTCTCGCTCTGTTCATATTTCACATAGAGTATAGGGCCCACCAGACACCACCATGCCCCTCTTCCTACCCAAAGCCTATACACCTAGCTTTCCCTGTCAAATAGCCTCTGCCATGTTCCTCAGGTATGGAAAGAGCAAGCTCCCTCCATCCTCTGATCCAAGACAAACCTTCATCTTTGTTTTTAGTTCCATCCTAATCCCCGTTCTCAATTCTTCCATTGGTTCTTCCTTCTTCCATTGCATTTCTAATATGACTCCACCATTAGATATAATATTATTACTGTTATTATTATTATTATTTGGCAGTACCACGGATCAAACTCAGGACCTTGTGCTTGCCAAGCAAGCACTTATGCCACTGACCTATCTCTCTGCCCCTAATGATTTCTTTTTTTGTCAGCATTTAAGTATATTCTCCTTGCCATGTAAAAACCAAGAAAAAATTAACCTCACTCATATTTCCCACAATACTTTTCTGATTCTTTTTGTTGCTAAGCTTTCTTCTTTCTTTCTTTCTTCTTTCTTTTTATGTATTTGGTATAAAGTCTCACTATGCAGCTTGGACTTGCAGTGACCCTCTTGTTTTCAGCCTCCCCAGTGCTAGGATTACAGATACGTGCCACCACACCTGGTCTCTATGGTTGGTCAGTGTGCCTGGGGGCAGGGCTGGGGGGCATGTGGTGCTGGGGACTGAACCCCAGTTCCTGTACTTTCCTAAGCAGGTGCTTGGCCAGCTGAGTCACCTCATTAGCCCAGGAACTTTTTCTTCAGTTCAATTTTTTATTGTCAGTGTTTTTGACATTTGAGTTTTTTCTCCTTTTAATTTTTCTCTCCTGTTTTCCTTTTCACATTCATTTTTTCTTACATTTTATTTATTGTTTTCATTCCATTTTTTTCTTCTTCATCCCTTGCTGCACCAGAACATCATCACTGTTAATATCCTCTTACTCCTCAGCAGGGGCCCTAGCTTGCTTTTCTTTCTTCCTTCTCATATTCTGTTGATTACTCTTCAGATTTTGCTTTTTTCATTATCTGGTTTCCCAACTTCTTTACATTTATTAGCATAACCACCAAGCATTGCGAATCTCTAGATAGCTAATTAACTTGATGCTCTTGCTGTGGAGTACTGTTCTATTGTTAGTAGAGGTAAAGTTGTTTCCTTTAGTAGATATCTACTATAAGTTAGTAGGTCAATATTAAATTTATCTTAGCGTTCATACTTGTCTTAGTTACTCTTGTTGCTGGGACAAAGGTTTATTTACCTCACAGTTACTGGAGGTTTCAGTCCATATTCATCTGGCCCAAGATTAAGTGGAGCAGGGCAGAGAGCATCCAGTTTATGGCAGCGGAACAACCACAATTGCAAGGGAGGCAACCGACCAATCAGGGCAACAGAGAGCAACAGAAAGAGAGTCTATTTCTCTGTCTCTCTTATATTACATTCAGACTGTCTGCCTCGGGATATATGCCTCAGACCATACCCATAACCCTAGCAGTACTAAGATCCATAATCCCAGTAGTACTAAGACATGTAATCTCAGTGGATTGCAAATTAGTCTCAAATTCTAGAAGTCCCAGTCCCATGATTGCATGAGGCTTTGGGGGGACAACTAGACACAAACCACAGCAATACTATACTTATAAATCTATTTTCTATGAGTATGAGTGCCACTTTGTTAGTCCTTAGCATTTATCAATATTGTTTGTAGCTGATGTTATAATTGATGCTAATGTTATTATTGTAGCTAAAGTGACAGAGATGTTTCTATTTAATTTTTTTATGATGCCAATATCTGAGTGCTTTAAGGTTGTTAAAAATATCATGGCCCCTTCCTGGAAAAGTGGGCAGTAGACCAAATATGCTTCAACTTCCCATCTCCAATATATGGAGGTGGTGGTCATTGGATCCCGGGACAGATTCAAAGGCCAATAGGTCTGAATGAAACCAGGGAAAAGTGGACATTAAGAAGAAGGTCTCTGGGGCCGGTGAGATGGCTCAGCAGTCTAAAGCACCTGCTTAGGCGAGCTTAGGCAATCGCACAGACTGCAGTTCAATCCCTGGCACATGCTCTGCTAGCCCCACCCCAGGGCAGGCCGAGCCATAATAATAATAACAATAATAATAATAATGATTAAAAAAAAAGTCTCCATGTTGGAAGTAAAACTTTTTACTATAATGAACCAACAAGCTTGATACACACACACACACACACACACACACACACACACACACACACTCCAAACCTCCCTAAAAATAGAAACATGAGAAGCTAAGCCAACAAAATGCCTTTAAAAACTTACACATCCCCAAAGCAGATATGTGGATCATCAAAGAGGAGGAAACCAAAAGTCACACAACTGAAACAAGTGCCACGTGCATGAATTACTCAAAGTGAGATTTTTTAAAAGGACAGGTTAATAAGACATTTGGGGGCCCGGCAGGATGGCTCAGTGGTCTAAAGCACCTGCTTAGGAACGCTTAGGTGGCTGCAGGGACCGCGTTCGATCCCTGGCACCACATGCTGTGCCAGCCATGACCGCAAGGCAGGCTGAGCTGGCTATAAAAATAAACAAATAAACAAACAAACAAAAGTTCTGAAAAAAAAAAAGACATTTGGCATTTATGGTACTGGCCCATAAGCAGGCATGAGGTGCAGTGGGACAGAACAGAGGATCAACTGCAGCCACATTCAACTATTTGATCTTTGATCAAGGGGCTAAAAACACCCACTTTGAAAAGATAGCCTTTTTAACAGATGGTGCTGGGAAAACTGGTTATCCACATGCAGAAAATTGAATCTAGACTCGTATCTTTTACTACATATATACTAAACTGAAATAAAAATGAATCAAAGAAATACCATACTAAGACAAAAACACTGAACCTTCTGGAAATAACATAGTTAAAATTGGAAAATTCCCAGGCCTAGGCAAGGACTTTCCAAACAAAACTCCAGCTCCCAGGAAGTGGTACCAAGAGTCAACAAATGGGTTAATATCACATGCAAGTTTCTGTCTAGGAAAAGAAACAATCAAGGGATGGGAAAATTCTTGTCAGCTATTCCTTAAGCAGGGGGTTAGTATCTTAAATACATAAAGAACTAAAAAAAAATAATTAGATCACTCAAGCTAAAGAACTTAATCAAAAATGGGCAGGTGAAGTCAATACCTACTTCACAGAAGCAGAAGTACAAATGGTCAATAAATATATGAGAAAAGGGGTGTGCTGGATAGGTCAGTTGATTAAAACACATGATTCAGCAAAGTCACTTAAGCCCCAGGGATGCCAGTTCAATCCCCACTTCCCCATGGAGCCTGAGACCTGCCTGTCTTTAAAGCAGCCTGAGTCAGCCCACTCCCCACCCCCCCAAAAATCCTTCTCAATGTATGAAGAAGTGCTCAGTGTCATTGACAATTAGAGAAATGCAAATTAAAGCAATACCAAGATTCTGTTTTATCCCAGAAAGAATAGCCACCACCAACAAAGTATTAAAGAAACAATGCTATCAAGACTGTGGGGTCAAAGAACCCTTCTTCATTATTTGTGGGAATGTAAACTAAGATATCTGCTGTATAAATCAATTTAGAGATTCCTCAAAAAATGCAACTAGAAATTACATTTGATCCAGGTATCACCCTTCTAGGTATCTTCCTGAAAGTGTTAAAGACATCATATTACAGTGATACATGCATACTCATTACAGCAAAAATTCATAGTTAAATGTTCCAAGTGGCCTGTATATCCATTGGTTGATGAATAGATAAAGGAAATGTGGTATTTATACTCAATGGAGTTCTACTCTGTCATAAAGAAGGGGGCCTGGCAGGATGGCTCAGTGGTCTAAAGCGCCTGCTTAGGAAAGTTTAGGTGGCTGCAGGGACTGTGGTTCGATCCCCAGCACCACATGCTGTGCCAGCCCTGAGCCGGCCATAAAAATAAAATAAATAAACAAACAAAAGTTCTGAAACAAGAAAAAAAAAAAAAAACAGGAAAAAGA
>PVJA010002543.1:0-28969 GCA_004027025.1 Myocastor coypus
TTTTTTTTTTTTTTTAGATATTAAGTAAGCAACAGGAAAGTAGGTATGAGACTGGGCCAAGCTCCTGCAGCCACAGCAGAGCCAGTGTTTCTCAGGCTCATACTCTGCTCTGCTTACATGCAGGAGCCTGCATAATCTCCATCATAGCCCAGAAAGAGCCCATTTTACAGATGAAGATACTGAGGCTCAGAGGGGCCATTGCACTCACAGACACATAGCTGGGCCCTAGCCCACTTGATGCCAAGCACTTTACTCTGTGACCCACCTTTCATTGAACTGACATTCAAGAAACATTTACAAGGCATCTGCCATGTGCCAGGCTGCTGCTGCTGCTGCAGCAGCCATGAGTTCTGCTAGGCTTAGGCTCAACGTTTTTCTCAGGGTGTTTTTAGAGGAATCATTAGACCACATTCAATACTGGTCCCCATCCAGATGCCACTCCCGGGTGTTGTAAAAAGCTGCAGGTACCAGCATGCAACCCAGTGCTGCATGACGAAGCAGGTAGCATCCCCATCTAGAGGGTGTCAGTGGGGAGAGGCAGGAGGGTATCTATTCACTTCCTTCCCCCCGCTGGATGCTGCGTCACCAGCCATGGGCAGCAGGTGCCTAGGGAACGCTTTCTGAACACGTGTGCAAGAGCCGACCAGGGCACATGAGCGTGGTCACACAAGACGCACACAGTGACCTGGAAAATCCTCTTCCTGGGTCTGATTGCTGGACCAGCTGGATGTCCAGGGTGGGAAGAAAACAGCTCCTCACTGCCGATAGAATATAAGAACCGAGGGTGGAAGCCAGACTCCCACTCTCCACCACTGTGAGAAGATCAAAGCCCAAATGCTTCATGAGTAGTCGTAACTTAGCTAAAACATCTTCAACCATGCATGCATCTGCCCGCTGGAACATGGTGCGGTGAAGAGCCTGCAAGGCCAGATGGGTGCTGTGTGCGAGGCAACGGAGTGGGAGGGACTGTGGGGACGCTCAGTCCTGGTTTAAGGAAGAAACTGCTACTTAAATCAACCAGCTGAGCACTGCATGAGGATCCGATCCCCCGATGCTTCAGAAGAAGAACCCAGAAATCTTGATTATCACAGGAACCTACCTGATCTGTGAAAACTCCGTGGCTATTCTTACATTTTACATTGCATGAGTTAAAAAGCTTGCAAGTCATATTCGTGGATGGAAAGGTCCAAGTCAAATGCATGTTCTACAGTGTGCCTGCCACCCACGGGCCCCCTGGAGGGGGATGTGACCTGTTGCTACAACATAGCAGTTGCTCACTAATCATTGGTGGGCTGAAGAACTTCACGTATCCTGAGACCCAGATGCTGGGCTAGGCCCGGGGGCTCCTGGCAGGAGTACCGGAGCTTGTCACGTGGGAAAGAGGTGCAGAGGGAGGAATGGAGCAGTTCCAGGTCTGCGCAGGTTATGGGATGTGGAGATCTGTGCGATGGGGGCAGACCTGGCTCCCAGAGATGCATCTGGTGGAGTGAGGTGCCTCTGACAGCCTGTGTTTATAAATGTGCTGCTTCTGTGGGTCAGGAGTCTGTGAGCCACAGAACTGGGTCCTCTGGCTCAGAAATGCTCACCAGAGGGCCCCTGAGGCTAGAGTCTCATCTGAAGACTTAAGCAGAGGGGACTCCACATCAACATGCACATGGCTCTCTGCAGGATGCAGTTCCCCACATGCTGCTGGCCACAGTCCCTCCGTCCTAGCCCCATAGGCCTTCCCTCGGGACAGCTCTCAGCATGGCCCATTGTCTGAATCCACAGTGATGCCCTAGCAAGACACAGGTACCGTCGTGGTGGTGACATCATTCCATCACCTCTACCCTGTTATGGGTTAAAAGCGAGTCACAGGTCCCACCTGCACTTGAGGATAGTGAGACAGGGAGGCAGAGGTCACTGAGAGCTGTCTTAGCGCCTGGTCACTGTGCTCACCTGTAGATAGGAGCAAAGGTGTGCGTGCAGTTCAGGAGGAAAGCACAGACCAAACTACCCCGGGGATTGAACCACCCAGGGGACTGAACCACCCACGGGAATAGCCATGTCCATCCAGCAGATGGGACCATTTCACTTCGGGGCTGGGAAGAGCCCGAGGAGGCCAAACATGAAGCTGAGCCCCAGAAGCCAAGTCTGAGGAAGCCACCCGCTCTCCACGGGGATCAGGATGCTCCAGAGGAAAGTAGCCGGTCCCTGTACCATGTCCTGAGGTGAAGTCTGCAGAAGCTGGCCAGCTGTCGGGATAGCAGGAGTTGAACTAGAAAGCTCTAGAAGGTGCTCTGCTACAATCCCCCAGGAACACTTCAGGCAAAAGGCACAGCCCACCTCGTGGGGGCGCTGCTCAGCCTGGAAGCTGCAGCTATAGGTGAAAGTTCTTCCTCTCCTGTCTCTCAGGTAGATCCACAACAGGAACAGCATATGGTATTTGAAGACATGGGTCAAAGCCAGAAGAAAGGACTGCTCTAGGATCTCAAGTGGAAAAACTGGGGCCCAGGGCAACCGTCGTGGGGACAGGTGCCACAGTGACAAGCAGTACAACCTGTCCTCAAAAAAAAATCTTAAATATAGGCTGGGGAGATAGCTCTGCAGTCTCAGTGCCTGCCTGGCAAGTACAAGGATGCAGGTCCAATCCCCAGCGCCACATGTCATGCCATCCCTGGAACCCCAGGTGTGCAGTACCATCACTGAGACCAGACACACACTGCATGAGGCCCTCTACACAAGATCCTTCCAGTCATCAGATGTGTAGAGACAGAGGGTAGAGCCATGTGTGCCAGGGCCTGGGGGAGCGGACAATGGGGAGTCATTTAATGCCTAAAGAGCTGTAAATGTTCAAGAGGAAAAGAGTCCTGGGATTCGTGGTCCACCATGCATGCAAGTGGACCTAAGTCTTCTGAGCTGTACACTGCAGATGCTTAGGAGGCTGAAGGCACCTGCCCTGTCCAAGGATTTGACCACAGTTTAGATTTTAAATTTTTCTAAGTTTGTTAATGTTTTAGGATTTGTGGTCCTTTGTGCACAGCAATATTGCTGACTGCCCAACCCGCCTGGGTGCTGAAAAGAATTCAGTACGTGCTGGGCTGACTATAGGTGCAAGCTACAGTTTCATCTTGCCTAAACGGTGACAGGGACTTCGTGTCCACAGCTTCAGAGAATAACCACCAGGTGGCGCTGTGAGCTGATTAGGTCGGGCCAGTCCCGCGTGCTTTTACAAACTCATCTCCAAATAGTGACAAGAAAGGGCCTCACCTGGTGACAGGAGGCGTCAGGGAAGGCTTCATGGAGGAGGGAAAATGAGACCTGAGTACTGAGAAACCAGACTTTGAGACAAGCTGAATGAACAGGTTATGAGATGAGAACTGAGGATTTTTCTTACAGAAACACCACTATATTGCATAACTGACCGCATACCTACAGCGTGCTAAGAGCAGGTCAACGTGTTAGACCTATTGCCTCATTTGCTCCTCCAGAACCCTGTGAGGCTGCGTGTAAGCTCACGGAAGATCAGAGAGGCTCTGGCTCTCGCTGGAGGTCACACAGCTAAGAAGTGGACGGACCCAGACTTGGGTCAATTTATTCTGCTGTTCCTGTGTGTCATGTGTGCCTAGAGGCGGGAGAGAGAAAAGCAGATCTGAGGAAGGGAAATGGTTCCGGAGGGTGGGCCGAGCCGGCTGGCACGGGCTCTGAGCTGGGCACCCCCTTCAGCTGGCTTCTGCTCATCAGAGCCGTTTGTCTTGCCTTTCAGCGGAGGAGTCTCTGGCGTGTGACAATCCAGGGCTTCCTGAAAATGGGTACCAGATCCTGTACAAGCGGCTGTACCTCCCCGGAGAGTCCCTCACCTTCATGTGCTACGAAGGCTTTGAGCTCATGGGCGAAGTGACCATCCGCTGCATCCTGGGGCAGCCATCACACTGGAACGGGCCCCTGCCTGTCTGTAAAGGTACAGAGGTAGACAAGGGGCCCAGGGGCCCATGGGGGCCAGGTCAGACTCACCGCAGTCTGAACTCACACTGGCAGGATGGACCGATGCCCTTCCTGAACTCCAGAACCTGCCTAAGTCTGTTTCCTGCTACTATAACAAAGCACCTGAGCCTAGGAAATATATAAAGAACAGAAGTCTATCAAGCTCATGGTTCTAGAGTCTGGGGTAGCATTGGCAAGGGTCTTCTGGCCACATCACAGCATGGGGGGAGAAACTGTGGCAGACCCAACCAGGCTGCCAGTGCAGGGTCCAGGTCCTCTTCCTAGAAAGCCACTCATACCACTGTAGGGGCCCCACCCATGACCTCTGTCACCCTCACACCCCTCCCCAAGTCTCTACCTCCAAACACCACCGACATGGGTGAGCCTTGAAGATGTGGCTTTCCACATGTGGAACATTCAGACCATGGCAGGCAGCGGTCAGCCAGGATATTTCAGCTGGTTTGGTTGGTTGTCAACATGCACTAGTGACTTTGTTTGTCACCACTGTTTTTGCTGTGGTGGTGGTGGTGGCTTTTCTTGTCATTAGTAGACAATAGTAGACATTTGCTACGCATGATAGCTACATTTGTTTGGGAAACTTAGATGTTTCTTGGTTATTTTCCATGTGCGCCCCTCCCCCAGGGCTGCTCTCCTCCTGCCTGCCTCCCTCACCCCCTTCTCTGAAAAGCCTGTCTCCTGCTTCCTGCTCTCACTGCTTTCTCCCTCTCTCCACTAAACATACACGTGGGGCTTCTCCTGCCGGAGGACCCACGCAGGCTTTAGCCTTCTGTGTCAGATCAAGAAGTCTCAGGGTTTAGTCCAACATGAAGGCAGTCACCACCTTTCCTATCTAGTTCCCCCATAGCTCCCTGTCTGAATTTTTTTTTATATATCCTTGATGACGCATTTCTGAGCCTAGGTTCCAGGATGACCGTGAGGCCAGGGCCTGGGACACCACCTTCCATCATCTTGAATTTCCAGGGATTTGAGGAGGTGCAAGTGAATGAAAGAGTCTCACGTGGAATTCAAAGCTTAGTTGATAGAGAGGAATCCAAAGGAAAGCAGGAGGCTTGCGTGAGTGGTATTTCAAGCAGGGAAACGGTGTTCCCTTGGGCTGGACTTTGGGGGAGGTTCTCAAATGCTTCTGTACAGTGTTTTTTGTGGTGTTTTTCTACAAAATCTTTCATTTGTTTATTTATTTATTTGGTACAGGTCTTGCTATGCAGCTTGGACTTGTAGTCAACCTCCAGTCTCAACCTCCCCAGCTCAGGGATTATAGGCATGCCGCACCACGCCCAGTTTCTGAGGATCAAACCCAGGTCCTTGCACTTGCGGGGCAGGCGCTTAGATCACCAAGCTATCACCTCAGCCCATTCTTCAGTGTTTTGTCCCATGTGAAAGCAGTGCACAGATCTGAAGTGAATACTCAAGAGCAGGACCAAAAGCCAGGCAGTCCCAGTTGAAACCACACATTCATCTCTTAGATCCTGTGTGACGTCTGAGAGGTCTCTGCATGTCTCTGAAGCTCTGTCTTTTCATCTCTGATGATAGTGTCCCACTCAGGAGACCCCTGAGGGTTAAATGAGGGCGCATCCACAGAGCTCCAGAAACAGCTCTGGGGGCTTCGTCATTGTTCATTATTGCTACTAGGGCTTTCCTACCTTTATGCTCTACCTCACCTCTCCTTGAGAACTTACGTGAGCAGGTCCTCCTGGTGACAGCAGCCAAAGACAGGAGAAAACATCGTGCTCACTAGCAAGGTGTGGCACCGGCTTCCACATCCGTTTTGGGGTTTTTCTCCCCTAGCTTCGTTTCACAGAGAGTAACTTCCCTTGGCACTGACCGACGCTTTCTGATTTCTCTTCCAGTTAATCAGGACAGTTTCGAACATGCATTAGAAGGTGAGTTCCACCCCACAATGCAAAGACTCCCATACATCAAGCGCATAGCAGGAAACAAGGGCAGGTCCTTGGCATGTGTTGACCCCGGGACTTTTCTTTTTTTATAGATTTAATTTTATTTTAAAGAGTAAAAATAGCAGAAACAAGATAGAAGAAAACAGTAACAAGTAAGAGTACATATAGTACAGAATTTCAAAACAAGAAAAATTTAACAATGGTTGCATTACATATTTTCATCATCGAATCAGTTTAGATCTACAGACATAGGTATGTAAGATTGATCAAACAATTAAACATGAACACTTTCAATAAACATTAATTTTTTTAGTTTTTTTTTCTTGTTTCAGAACTTTTGTTTGTTTGTTTATTTATTTATTTTTATGGCTGGCTCAGCGTGCCCTGAGGGCAGGGCCGGCGCAGCATGTGGTACCAGGGATCGAACCACGGTCCCTGTAGCCAGTCGCCTGCAGGCGCTTTAGACCACTGAGCCATTCTGCCGGGCCCCAATTTTTTTAATTTTTTAACTCTTCCAAATGCATTTTGTATTTAAGTCACTCTTAGGGGTTGAGGATGTAGAAAGCACAAGACTGACCATGGTACTTTTTAAAAAATCATTAATAAAGTCTGCCTTCCCACCACCACTGAGAACCTCCAAGCAAATAAAACTAGAAGGAAAACAATAAGTGGATTTGCAACTCTGCATCCTAAGTGTGGTCCCTGTGAGGGATTCGACCCCAGCTCTACACAGAGGGATGCCAGCCCGAGGGTTGGCCCTGTGGCCATCTCCCCAGCCGGGAAGTGAACCCCTGTCCCGTCCTTGCCGCCGAGCGCCCGCCTGCTGCAGGACAGCAGGCCCCCAGGCTGGCCCCACTCTCCTGCTGTAGTTCTCCTCCCCTTGTTGGTATCCATCTCCTTCCTCCTTTATTGGAAACTCCCCAGTGAAGCTTATTAACATGGAACAGGGGTTCAGAGCATCTCATGCTTTTCTCTCCGTTCTTAGTCCCCGGTTCCTTCCTTCGCAGCCCCACCATACAGAAAATCTTCAGCACTACCATTAAATAGGGTGCAAAACCTCTTCTTCAGGCTGCAGTGTAAAAAAAAAAAAAAAAAAAAAAAAAAAAATCAAGCTGATTGTTTCCCTTGTGAAAATGTTTCATCCAGTGAAGCTCTTGTCATTGTCACTCCTGGAGTGCGACCTAGGGCTCTGTGAATTGCACATCACAGGTTGTCTTTTTCCATAACAGACAATGCAGTCACACATGCGGGTAGAAGCCAAGCCCAAGAGCAGGTGCAGGGAAGGAGCAGCTATGTTTTCCACTTGGAAAGCAGCAGGCGTTTCATGGTGCTATTCCGCTGTTCTCCACACCAGCTGGCCCTCGGCTGCCTTTTGCCACCCTGTGGACCATGACAAGGTTCACGAGGGTGGGCCTCACTCAGAGATGCTGAATATCACCACTGGTTTTGTGTGTTTCTGTTTATCATCAGGCTTAGGACTGATTTTTCAGGCCTCCTGAGGAGGTGGTTGATGGATTCAACTGGAATGCAGCACAGCCAGGAGGATACAGGGCAGCCCTGGAAGCCAGGCTTCTGGGAGCGATGGGGAGCCCTCAGCTGAGCTGGGAGATACCCAGTCCCTGAGATAGCTATGCTGGCCCTAGCATTTCCACAAGCATAGTGAGCCAGAGGGAGCCTCCAGGAGAGGCTGGCTCTGCCCAAGATGAGCAGCAGGGGCTGAGAAAACGCCGGAGCTTGGAGCTGGGTGTGCAGACTGAGGAGCCATGCGCGCTCCCCGGGCTCAGCCTTGCCTGGGTGTGTTAGAGCAGAAGGGTCCCCTAGCCAGGCGCAACTGTGGAACAAGGACTTGAAATGACCATGAGCGAACCTTACAGATGAAGTGGGAGGGTGTGTCAGGCAGAGCAACGGTGTGTGCCTACTGTGCACCACACAGAGGCCCTGAAGTAGCTGTGCGCCTACTATGCGCTGGCGGGGAGTAAGCAGGCAAAGAAATTGCAGCCTGCTACGGTGAGCACTGGGAAGCAGTGCCCCAGGGAGCAGCTGCCTGGGGCTCCTGCTCAGAAGACTTGGCAGCTGGTGTGGCCCACTCTGCTCCCCATGGACAGCCCAGGTCTGCCCCAGTGCCACCGTCAGTCTAGGTTCATACCGTTTTCTTCTCCACATGAGATGTCCAGGACTCCACCTCTCCAGGGACTGTATTTGAGATGTTCTGCCTGTCCTTCCTCTAGTCAGATTTTAACCAATTTTAGTGGTGCCTACTGCCAGCCTGGCACTGGTCCACGGGTCCACGACCGCTCAGGGAATGTCTCCAGCTCTGCTCAAGAGCTGGATTTTAAGCATATCCAGTTGCCCTCCAGTAAGCACAGATGGCTCAGGCTCCAAATTGCAATCCTCCCATTCTCAGGGAGCCCCCCTCCCCATCACACAGGCCATGGGAGGGTCAGGGGGCTCCCCCTGAGAAGCAGTGGGGCTCCGTGGCAGGACAGGGAATACGGGCCAAGAGGCTCAGTGGCTGTGTGTTCAGTAGCAGAAGCGGCAGCAGAGTCGTCGCTGGAAGGAGGAAACATGGCACTGGCCATCTTCATCCCAGTCCTCATCATCTCCTTGCTGCTGGGAGGAGCCTACATTTACATCTCCAGGTAGGCTGAGGCAAGAGGCAGCCCCGGGGGGCCTTCACAGTCACCTCAGAGCTCCGGGTCTGCTCTGGAGCCTTGGGGTAGTAAGCAGCAGCATCCAGGTGCCTAGAGATGGTTCGATTCTGCCTACCTCTGCAGGGCAGGTAGTGGCACTGGGCACAGAGCAGCTGCCCCTGGCAGGAGGGGACAGCTCCCCTGGCCCCATAGAGCTTCTTCCATCGGGGACATGGGCAGTTTACAATGTTGGGCACTCCGATTCATTGTCACTCACTCAGATATTTCCCGAATGTGCAGTCAAAACTGCGTGGGTCCTGGACACTGTCCCGGGCACTAGAGGTCACAGACTTGCACATAATGAAGAGAGGGTCGGACAGAGTCCTGGTGCAGCCGGGCTCACACTTACCAGAGCACTGGGGTGTGCTGGGCGGGCTTCTAGGCCCAGGGACAGGAGCACAGCAGAAGGAGTCTTTGCCCACGGGGGCCTCAGCGCAAGTCAGGTAACAGGCAACACATGTGTAGGTGAGCTTGCAGTAAAGCAAAAGGTGAAAAATGCAGGGAGGAGGAGAAAACTGGGAAGAGAGGAAAAGGGCCCCGGAAGAGGGGTAGCGGCTGCGTTTTTGCATTAGTAGGTGGAAGAGGCCACACTGAGAAATAAAGACAAGTGCGCAAGTGTGATTCAGTGAGTATCATGCCCAGGAGCGGGAGAGAAGAGCTTCGGGAGGAGGCCGGGCATGCGCAAAGGGCCTGGGGCCCGGCGTGCGCCTACTGTGAGCCAGGCCTGCCT
Organism: Myocastor coypus; assembly: GCA_004027025.1. Classification (NCBI taxonomy): domain Eukaryota; kingdom Metazoa; phylum Chordata; class Mammalia; order Rodentia; family Myocastoridae; genus Myocastor; species Myocastor coypus. The sequence continues at coordinate 9,300 of PVJA010002543.1, forward strand.
CCCGGAAGCTCCCCCCAAGCACAGGGGTAAGCACAGGAGCGAGTGCTGGTGCATTGAGGTGAACACAGTGCAGGGAGGAGCCGCCCGGGCTCCGGAAGGCTGCTGTTCTCCCCTGCATGAGAGCTGACCCCTGTCCCCGCCTCTTCCGCAGGTGTCGCTACTACTCCAGCCTCCGCCTGCCGCTCATGTACTCACACCCCTACAGCCAGATCACCGTGGAGACCGAGTTTGACAACCCCATCTATGAGACAGGGGTGAGTCCCTCCCCCACCACCACCTCCTCCCTCTTCACTCACTGGCTGCCGCCAGCAGGAGGCCCAGCTGAGCATCTGTTGGTGCCACCCACCGCTGATGCCTGCTGTGCGCACCACCAGCGCCCCCAGCCCTACTGCAGGACTGCAGGCGCTTGGAGTCAGGAGCGCCCTGAGAGGCATCTGCCCTCTGAGTACCCACAGAAGGAATGGCTGCACCAAAGCCCGCAGATGACCCCAGCTGCCCCGGTGGCCCAGGCATGTGGCCCACCTACATGTCTGGCTGAACTCTGCACTTTACTGAGGGCGCAGCTCAGTGTTCCCTGAGAGGCAGCCTAGGGCTGGGTACTGGGAGCACAGTACTGAACCAAGTGCATGCTCTTCATGGTAGGACACGATCTGAGAACCATGTCTTCAGGTGATTGCTGTGTGAACACCCCGGGAAGCCTCCCCAAACCTGGATGGTGGTAGGTCCGTCACTTGCCGTGCCTTTGCAGTTTTGTTTGTGCCCTGGGTGGTACTGCGGACTGAACCCAAGGCCTCTGCACTGAGCTGCAGTCCTGAGCTACAGGTAGGGTCTTGCTAAGTTGCCAAGCCTGGGTTCAAATCCCAGGGCGCTAAGATGACAAGTGTGTGACACCAGGCCTGGATCACTGTGACATCTCAGTGTGATCACACAAACCAAGCATGGTGGCTCACACCGGTCACTCGAATTACTCAGGAGGCTGAGGCAGGAGGATCCCAAACTTGAGTCCAGCCAAGCAACTTGGCAAGACCTAGCATCAAAATGAAAAAGGCTGGGGGCCAGGGAGGTAGCTCCATGACAGAAATGCCTGTGTGGCCCGGCAAGTGCAAGGTCATGAGTTCAAACCCCGGTCCTGCAAAAAAAAAGAAAAAAAGAAAGAAAGAAAAGGAAGGAAGGAATTAAGAAAGGCAGGAAAAGGCTGGAGATGCAGCTCAGTGATAGAATGTTTGCCTCAATTGTGCTAAGCCCAGGATTCCATCCCAGCACTAAAAGGGACAGAGGGAGAGAGAAAGAGGATGCAGGAGGTGTAGAAGGCCGCCATAATCACAGAAGTAACCCTTAGGTAGGTGAAAGCGTGCTCTAAAGGCACAGGACAGCAAACACACAAAAGAAACCTGCGAGGTGCGCATGCATCTCTACTACCAAACGTTCCCGACTATGTCTAACCGTGGCGCCATCCTGCCACATGGGGGCAGCACAGGGGCAGCACCCACCCGCACACGTGAGCAAGGCCTTGCTCGCCATTGCACCATGACGTCAGCAGGCAGGGGGCATCCACGCGCCTGGTGTAGCCCCGGGTGGCGCCACTGCGGGCCCTGCAGCCTGCTCCTGAGCTCGGATCGTGAAGCAGAGCCTGGCCGCACGCTCAGCTCCCACCCCCATGAGCTTACAGTTTTGCAAAGAACAGAAACAGCACTAATGATAATAATACACAGCCCATGGAAGTCCAGAGAGAGGAAGAAGAACTTGGCCAACATGGTAGCGAGCCGGGACGCCCAGCCGGGAGCCAGGTAGTGCTCAGCCTGCTGCCTCGAGTGGTGGCGCTCACCTGCCTCCCCGCAAACCTCAGGCCATCAGAGGTGCCCAGGGCTAGTTCGGTTAGGCTACATTATCAGGTTTACAGACCAGGAAAGAAATCAGAGTACTGTGAGACAGATGACGGGGGAAGTAGGAAGGGGCTGGGCAGGTGTTTTGTCGGAAGCAATGAGGCAGCTGAGAAGCGGAAGACGTGGCTGCAGGGGGTGCTGGGCAGGTGGACGGGGGTGTGCAAAGGCCCAGAGGCCGACGGCGAGCGGACAAGGCCACCTCTCCACACTCGATGCATCGTGATGTCGTCCCCTCCCGGTGTATATAGGGGTGGGAATAACGTGTCGGTGCTCCTGCTGCCTTGTTGTCGCCCCCTACCTGGTCTCTCTGTGGTTACCACAGATCTGGGGGCCCGCAGAAGCACGCTGTCTCACTCTTCTCTCGTCCCTGGGACAAAGGCCCACACCTAATGTAAAGGAAGGAAAGGTTTATTTAGCTCACAGTTACTGCAGGTTTGAGCCCCTACTCAGCCGGCTCCAAGACAGAGTGGCACACGGCAGAGGGCGGTAGTGGTGGCAAAGAGCAAGAGCAGGAGTAGCAGCAACAAAACCGCTACAGAGAGCAGGTCTGTCTCTCTGCCTCTCTTATCTGACATTCAGGCTATCTGCTGCAAGCTGGGGGTAGGACTCAGACTCTGAATCCCAGCCTTGGATCACCCATAATCCTAGCGGATCATGAGTTAATCTCAAACTCTAGAAGTTCCCTCCCTATGACTGCATGAGCCTTTCGGGGGACCACTAGACACAAACCACAGCACACACTTTCATCATATTGCTATAAGTGGGGACTCTGGGCCCTGCCCTGCGGGGGGGGGGGTCCCCTGCTGTGTCAGGGCTCACAGGTCACTATTAGTAATCCATCTGGGGCTACACAGCTCACCCAAGGCTCACATGCTGTGTGTCACCAGTCAGGTCCTCTAGGTCACCATCATGAGGGGCTCCATTTCTAGCAGGCTGTTGTCCTTCTGTGTTTGTTCTGAGCACTGTGGATTGAACCTAGGGACACCATACCACTAAGCAGTTTTCCCAACCTGTTTTTTTTATTTTTTAATTTGTGACAGCATCTCCAACCTGCAGTCCTCCTGCCTCAGCCTCCCTCAGTGCTGGAGTCACAGGTGTGTGCCACCACACCGGACTGCAGGCTATTGTCCTGAAGTTCTTTCCACATGGCCCTCTCCATAGAACAGCTCACACATGAGTCTCCTAGCAAGACAGAAGGGCTGGGAAGATAGCTCAGTAGAATCAACGCTTGCCCGGCAAGCCCAGGGTGCTGAGTTCAGTCCCTCCCAGTACCACACACACACACAAAGAAAGTAAACTCCTAGCAAGGCAGAAGCCACAAGCCTGTGTAATGCACACATGGAAGTGACATCCTAGCCACAGGTCCCACCCCCAGGAGGAGGAGCTCACACAGAACATGAGGCTGGGCAGGCGGGAACCCCTGCAAAGGCTGGGAGCCACAGGTGTGGTTGCTCCTCTATGTTGGCCCAGCAGGAACTGAAGATTCCACTAAAATCTGAGCCAGGGACTACTTCCAAGGCCGAGCCGTGGCCTCCTCTGTCTCCCCAGAGGAGCCTGGGTCAGCTCGTGCCTGCCTGGCCATCCCCCACATGCCACAGATGCTTTCAGGGCACTGGGGACAGGGTGTGTGTTTGTCATGCTCTAGGTAGCTTGTGTTCAAATCCTCAAAAAAAAGACCAGGCTCATAAAAATGGTAATCAGTAGACCTTGTGGAAATGGAAAGGAGATCTAGGCAGGGTGAGAGTAGAGAGGAAGGGGGGACAGAAAGGGCTTAGGGTGAGCTCTGTGTGTGCCCCAGCTCCCCACGACGAATGTATTCATTAGCTTTCACAAGCATCTGCTCATTTTTAAGAAGAAAAGTGACATTTCAAGATCAGACTTCCTTAATATTTACTGGTAGATCACATCAAGGGCCTAGGTCTATCATAACACAGAATAGCAAACAATCCCAAGCTTAACATCTCACTGCAAAATCCTGTGTGCTCCCCTGTCTGTGGGGCCATGACATAAGCTGATTTCAGCAGAGTGCCAACACTGTGGCTTGTTGGGTGTGGACTGAGTGACGCAGCTCTGTCCTCCGTGCTCTTCAGCCCCCCGTGGAGACCAACAGCTGACAGATCACGCGCCTTGTGCAGGGCGAGGGCAGAAAGGCAGGCGCGCAGGGCACGTTGCAGTGTGCGCACTGCAGTCTCACAGCCTGTGGGAAGAAGCACGTCAGAGCGGAGTAGAACTGCTCTGCCATCCACGCGGCCAGGATCATGGGCCCGGGAGGGTGAGGAGCTGGACCCGAGACGGCATCAAGCTACTACCCAGAGTGTATCACATCCATGCCTCTCTTTGTTGCAGGAAACCAGAGAGTATGAGGTTTCTATCTAAAGAGCTGCCCTAGAGAAGGGAACTCATAGACATGAACTCAGTTACAACCTCCTCGAGCCATCCATCCAGAGACCGCGTGGCATTGGACTGAAACCCCAGAGTGTCTGCTGTCTTCTCTCTTAGACTCTTGACTGAAGATTTACTGTTTTCTTTGCTGTATTTATTATATTTAAAATTGAAGTAGGTGTGGTTCTGTGTATTGCGGCTGCAGCCAGGTTCGCAGGCAGCCTCCACTCCCAAGGCAGGGGAACATCTGCAGGGCAGCACACAGCAGCAGCGACAGACAAGCAGCGGATCGAGGCTCTCCCGTCATCAGCAACGGCATGCTCGCACTGCGCCAGGTTGCACACACACACCATTGGCATCCACACCCAAAGCGTTGGGCTACAAACCTAGCTCCCGAGATGAGGTTGGAAAGGGTGTTTCTCACTGGGTTAACATGGGTCGTAATTTTAGCATGGCTACTGAAGCCCAGTCCTTGTTTTGGCCCAAAACAAATTCTATGTCATTTTTTGTTTTCCTAATGTTCCCACTCCTAAAACATCTTACCCCATCTCCTCTATCCATGAACTTTCTGAAAGCAGCCAAGATGTCACATAAACATCTTCTTGTATCACCCTGGATGCTGGCAAAACAAGAAAATGTTTTTCTTTCTTTAAAAAAAAAAAATGATAAATGACAAAGGAGAATTTTCAGGGAAGATGTGAAATCTAAGAGTTCCAATGAGGGATTAAGCACCCTGGATGAGGGAACTGGGCTAATAAAAAGTTCTTTTCCTTGACGTCTTTCAGTGAAGGAAGAACTGGTGATTACACTGTGGATGCCAGGATGGACCACCTGGTTTGGCAGGGCCACCCTCTAGTAGGGATAACAAACTCTCAGGCGTTGGAGGCACAGGTAGCTTCACCCATGCAGTTACAGGGCTTGTGTTGGGAGGGAGGAGGTGCCCCAGTCTGAGCTGTTTTTCTGCTAGGGTTCTGGGATATCTTGGCCTGCCACACAGGAGACAGTCTAATGCACTGCATCCCTAAAAGATGTCCCCCTTCAGGGTCACTATGTCCCAGGGAGGCAAGGTTCTAGGAGGAAGAAGAAGAAATAAGGTCCTGCTGTCCAGGTCTCCAGAACTTTGTACACTGCATGGCAGCGTGGGTGCTGCAGAGAACAGGACCAAGGGCTGACGTCATAGCAAACCATGCCACGGCCTCTGCATCACCTGCTCTTAGCATCAGTGAGGAGAGGAAGAGGAATTTCAGGTCCAAACAGGAAGTCATCACAGTGCGTCTCATCACATGAACATCTTGATATTTGATCAGGACCCTTTTGCCCCCTGGCCCAGCAAAGCTCTTTAGAAGATTCTTTTCTAAATATGGGTGTTTTTTGTGAGAAGGCTGAGGGTAAAGGTGCACGGACGGAATGGCACGCACAGGGTGGTTTAGCTCCCAGGTACCACGTGGCAGCCACAGCACAGCCATGGCCTAGCTCAGCTATGCAGGCCCAGATTCAGTGGCCTTCGCTCCCCCCCCCCCCCACTCTCTAGAATTGTTTTAACCTGCTGGCTTTCAAACAAAGAAAGGGCCATGCTGGCTGCCAGGCCCTAAAGAAACTGCTTAGGGACCATTCTTCACAGTTGCTTTGGGGACATCTTGAGCAAGAGGGGAAACTGGTCATGCACACAGCCCTGCCCCACGGCAGCCCGGGCCCCAATCCTAGGGGACCATCTGCCAGAGTAGAGCCCTGTCTGCGTGCTCCCTAAGACTGGGCATGGTGAGGCAGAGCACAAGCTGACAAAGGCATGCTCGCCAGGCTGCCAGAGCTCACCCCATTTGGGAAAGAACCAGAGAACAAGTGCTCCGGGCCACTGGTGAGCAATGTCACCTTGGCAAAAGACAACAAAGTAAATGACGTAACCTTACTTTAAAAGGCAGAACTCCAGTCCTCACCTGGATTTCTATTGGCTGCTTGTTCCTTAAACTTAGCCCTGAGTTACCTGTGAGGATGAACTCTAACAATGCCACTTGATTCTCAAATGCACCATGGTTAGGCGAAAGCCAAACATCTGCCTTTTGTGAAGACTGACAGGACGCAGAGTCACCGTTCCAGCCCTGCTCCCCGGAAGTGGCCACCTCACGGCCTGGGTACTCTTACTGGCTATCGGACAGATAGAGAAGATGGCATTTCCTCTGTTTGTTCTTTCAGGAAACCAATGTCCTAGTAACTATGTTTTCAAAGTTTGTCGTAGCCTAGAGTCGGGTCATGCAAGGTCAGCCATGTGCAGTGTGATTGAAAAGACAGTTTGGTGTCTATTTTCTTTTCTTTTTAAAATATCTAAATGTGTATTTGTAATCTGTAAAGGTAAAAAAAAAAATAGTGCCAAAAATGTATGAGACATCTCATCACAGTTCATCTATGTCTGTTTTTATACGATTGAAATCAAAACCCATTGGGATGAAATATTTTTGGACAGAATGCCCTCTTGAAAAACTTCTGGAGGGACTGAGCCTTCTTACAAGTCACTTGTTTTTAAAATAGTGAAGAAACACGTTTATAGAGAGTGTGTGCTTCGGAGAATGCATCTGCTGGTGTGTGTTACACACTAACTCATACGGGCTGTATTGTCAGCTACCATCCTGTGCTTTAAAAATACACACACTTGACCCTCCTCGGCTTGGAGCTCAGCCTCTCCTTTTTCTTCCTCTTTTTTGGTAGAATTTTTTGTCCAACCCAGGTATTCCGATTGCTATCTGACAACCATCTTCACTTAGTCCCATGGATGTGCTTGACCTGGAAGTGCTTCTGAAATCAGCTCCTTGGAGAGCTTGTGGGACGGCATGCCGATCGCTTGGAAACTGGCCAAGCAGCCCAGAAGAGCAGCAGAATTGGCCACATAACTAGGACAGTGGTGTCCAGGAGGGATTTGGTGAAGAAGAGTGGGCAGTGTGAGGCTGATACAGGACCTCTCTGGGCACAGATGGCCTTGCCTGGGATGTATCCAAAGGGCAAGACCTTCCTACGTCCTGCTGAGGCACAATGGGTCATGTGAGGTCAGATATTATGAGTTGTCCAGCACCCCTAAAGGTAGGCTTTCTCCTGGGAAATTTTCTTTCATTTTCATTTTATCATCAAACAGAATAAAAAGCAGAACAAACTTTCTAAGCTAGAATAATGAAATTCAGTCATTTTCCACTTTGTATATATTGATGCTAATAAAACAAATGAAAAAGAGTTCAATCTGTGGGGTTTGTGTGATTAGAGCTGGTGGTTGTTACCAAGTGGAACATTTCCGGTTTTCGGGGTATTGGGTCGGGTGACTCTTGCTCAAAAGCCGAGATGGAACTTTCCCAGTCTGCAGTGGTCCTAGGGATGTGGAAAGGATGTCTGGAACAAGGCGGATCTCAGAGGTTTCCATCGCCCAACACGCCCTTCCCTTCCCCCAGTCTCAGGCAGCCGCGTGAAGTCCCACAGGCCGGTGGCTTAAACAAGGCATCGTTTCCCGGCGTTCTGGCCGTGATCAAGTTGGCAGCCACAGGGCTGTGTTGTGAGCGCCACTCTCTCAGCCTGCAGATGGCCTTCGCAGGGACTCCGCATAGCAGATGGGGAGAGAGAAGAGAGAGGGTGGGGCAGGAGGGAGATAGAAGTTTCTTTTCTTAAAATGCTTGAGTTTTGGGCCGGTCTGATAGCTCAGTGACTACAGTGCCTGCTCAGGCAGAACCCAGGGACCCGGGCTTCAATCTCTCGCCTGCTATGCCGGCCCCGCCCCCGGGGTGTGCTGAGACAGCAATTGAGACTGGGCGTGGTGGCATGGGCCTGTAATCTCAGCGCTTGGGAGGCTGAAAACGGGAGAATCGCTATAAGTCCAATCTACATAGTGAGAGCCCTGGAGACCCTGTAGACCCTGTCCTAAATACAGAAAAAAAAAAAAAAAAAAAAAAAAAAAAAAAAAAAAAAAAAAAAAAAAAAAAAAAAAAAAAGCCTCAGTCTTGCCATATTCTGCTTATGCCCATCTTCCTTAATTACCTATCAAGAGTAACAACACTCTATCCTCAGGATTGGACAAAGTTCTCCAGGGAAATCAAATCAATCAAATGTATAAAAATGGATACATAATGGCATGAACCAATTTATGTCATTTCTCTCCCTCCTTCCCTCTCTGTGTGTGTGCGCACGCGCGTGTGCACGTGCGCACGCGCGTGTGTGTGTGTGTGTGTGTGTGTGTGTGTGTGCACACCTATGTGTGTGTCTGAGGCACTGGGCAGGGTCACACCAATTGAAACACATGCAAGAATTAGAATAAGGAGCTGGTCCGTGCCACTGTGCAGACTGAAAGGCTTCAAGGCTGGTGAGCTGTCGCATGATTCCAGTTCAACCTAAGGCTGAAGCCAGAAGAAGCAATGGGATGAGCCCCAGACTGGCCAGCCAGAAACAAGAGCAGGGTTCCCAATCCTATTTAAATACCACAAAGAGGGCCAGGAAGATAGTGCAGTAGAATAAGTGCCTACCTGGCAAGAGCAGGGTTCTGTGTTCAATCCCCAGTACTGGGAGAAAAACAAAAAACCACAAACACAAAGACCAATGTCCTAGTCCAAGGCAGGAGTGAACACCTTAGTCACACTGTCATTGCAGAAGCACAACACCCAACACCCACAGTTTAAAGGGCATGAGGTTTATGTTGTACAGTTCCTGGCTCACCAATGCCACACACATGGAGTGAAAGCAATGATTTGGAAGAGGCAAACTGCTTACATCATAGTGTCCAGACAGCAGAGAGAAAAGGGAGGAGCCAGGGAGGGATAGGTACCCTTCAGGCCACACCCAAAGAGACCTACCTCTTCCCACAAAGCACCCCCTCCAGACAGCACCCTGGTCCTCTCAGCTCGCCAAGAGATAAATCCACCAGTGAGTACAGTACCCTGCGATCCAGTCACGTTCCAAAAGCCCTGCTTTTGAACACACGTGGCTTTGGGAGGATGTCTCAGATCTAAATGGTAAGAACGTCACTCACCCATGGGTGGATCCACCTTCCTGTGGCACATGGGTCATTGCATGAGGGCCACTGCCATGATGAAAGGCAGTCTGCTTTACCCAGCCAACCGGCTCCTATGTTAGTCTCATCCAAAAACACCATGGTGGTCAACCCTAGAATAACATCTCATTGAGTGTCTGGGTATCCCACAACGACCCAGTCAAACTGATCACAGTTGACCATCAAGCCCCAAAGACCTATAAGTACAAGGGTATGCCTCTAAGGAGTGGGTGAGCTGAGGCTTCCCTGCAGGAGCTGTGCAATGATGCTGTTCTTTCTGGGTGAGAAATTAGAAAAATCTTCATACTTCTTAGGATATCAGTTGGACTTAATCTAATGTCTTCAGCTATGTACCCCAGAAGTAATCCCTAAGAGGAGAATTCAAGGGCAAATATTTTCTGGTTAATTCTATAGAGTACCGGTAGACCAGTGGGAAAATAAGAGTGAAAAGGACTTTGCTGTGGATGTGGCTCCGTGGTCAGGCGCTTCCCTAGCATGCACGAGTCCCCAGGTTTGATCCCTAGCACTGCAAGGAGCACAGGAGAAGGTGGAGGATGCTGGTGAGGCAGGTTCCTGCTGAGGCTCAGGGCTGCTGTCCACTGGGTAATTCTGAGAGGTGGCCAAGAGCAAGCCTCGAAGCTGCTCCCCCTGCGGGGTGGAGGGAGCTGGGAGGCACCCCCAGCGAGTCCCAACCACTGCTGCTTGAGAACTGTATCCGGGAAGCAATGACTCCTCAGCACGTCCAGGATTCTTCCCTCTCAGAGTTGCTTAGCTTGGCAGATGGAAAGCATCTGAGCAGGGGTCCCAGGAACCGCGAGGGGCATGGTGATGTGGGCCTCGTGCCCGCTGTGCCTGTCATCACCCCTGCCAGCTGTGAATCAGCCCAGTGGCCATGTTGACCTTCAGCCAGCTTATCCATATGCCACCCCCGGGCTCAACTCCTGTGCTATGGATGCCTCAGTAATGCGAGTGCCTGCAGGAGAGCCTAGAAAGCATAACTCAGGAAGCGCAGAGTGGGAATGTAAACCACCAAAGAGGGCCAAACGAGCCCATAGAGACAGACCTTCCTTCCAGTGATGACAACACTGGACAGGCTGAAAGCAGGAGCAGCACTATAGTTACGTAGTGAAACCCTGTACCAAATACATAAAAATAAAAAAATAAAAATTATGTGGTTAATCTATTCTTCATCTGGGTACAAAGACTCTCTTTTCTTCTGTTTGTTTGCTTGTTTGTTTTTGAGGCAGAGCCTCACTGTGTAGCTCTGGCCTTGACACCTCATGCAGCCAGCATCCCCTGCTTTGGCTGTTTGAGTGCTGAGATTGCCAGAGGGCGCCACCGCACCCAGCTTCTTTCTTCTCTTACAATTTTATATAAAAATTGGGAGTGTCCTTCGAGGTACCTGAGATTTTGTAGGTGCTTCCTAGCCTGCCTTTAATTTCTTGGGAGTTTCTGTACTCGCCAACATGACAGACGGATATACGGTGAGAGAAACACATGTGCTCGTGCAGCTTTCTTACAGGTTATCTCGTTCACCGTCATTTGCTTACTCACACATTGTTTTCTCAATTGCACAAAAGATGAGTTGACTGGAAAAAGCAAGGCTTTTTTTGTAGTGGTGTCCTTAGGTGGGAATTCTGTCCTTGGCTCTGCAATATTCAAGTGTTGTAAAATCTTCTCTACACACATGTAGACTTGAGAGTCAGCCCCCTTAAAACATACAAAGACAATTCCAGAAAGTAGAGACAAAGAAAAAAAAATGGTTCTGTCTTTTTGATTTATACTGGTTCCCAGACCTGCATCCACTTGAGAAGACAGTTCTCCAGGTGGTTCGCACAAGGAAGGAAAGCAGAAAATTGTGAATGGGATAAAGCCAAAGGATAAGATGGATTAAACTGGCTCTAAAATTACTGCTCCTGGACCCTGTTATGCCTCGTGTCTAGATGTCCCCAACAGTGTCATGTGGTCTTGGTTGGGGCTTTTTCAGAGATGGCTGGATCTAGAGTGCGTGGTGCTGAGATTGAGGGTGTGTGGATACTAATTTGCCAACTTATCGGTTTTGCATAGTTCTGGGTGTGGATAATGAGGTGGCCCACACTGAGCACCCTAACGGTGTGTAGCTAGCACAGACTGTAAGAGACAGAACGAGGCTGCTGCTGCTGCTGCTGCTGCTTGTTGCTTGATGTTGGCGATTTCACAGGCCTTCTGCATGCCCCACTTTGCCACGGACTGTTTCCCCCCTGCCATGTCCCTTTGCCATGTGCCACCTGCCTTGGAGCCAGCTGAACAGTGGACTGAAAGCTCTACAAACTGTGAGCTGCAATAAACCTTTCTGCATTTAGCTTTAGGTGTTGGGTGTTTCATCCTAGCAATGAAAAAAAACCAAAGCAAAACTTCAAACTCGACCTTTCTACCAGTGATTGGGAGAAGGCCAAAGGGTGAGCAATGGGGGGGGGGGGGATGGTTTCATCTATGAGACAATCTTTTATTGGACCTGAAATAGCACAAAATATTGGGCACACACAACAATAAAAAGTGGAAAAGTTAACTACTAGTTTTTGAAGCCGAATGATTTCTGAAGTAGAAATTAGAAATCAGAAAAAAAAATATTAAAATCATCTTTGGAACTTGGCAATGCCCATTTCCTATAAGTGGGTCAGAATTAAAATTGCTGGACATCAACACCCGGTTAAGATGCAAAAGGTTGAAAAGATCATTGCTCCCACCCTAAGGTGAGAACAAGACAAACCCAGGAGGAGAAGAGCCCCTCCTAGAAGAGAGGGGCCTCATGGGTGTCCTCGCCTCCAGGGGCACAGCAGAAAGGTAAGAAGACAACTCTTTGCAGCACTGGAATGGAACCCAGGCTATTGTCCCTGCTCGGCCAGGGCTTTACCACTGGGCTATGGCCCCCAAGCCTGTGCCTCACTTTTTCCATGGTCCCTGGAGTGACATGAAGAATGACAAGATGCCACAGCTGTACAATGAGTCAGTGCCCACCCCCTAACTCCATCCTTCAAGGTTCCAGGGAATCTACCACCCACCTTGCCCAAGGCTTCAGAGCAAGACAGAGAAGCCCTGCACCCCAGGAAGGCCCAGGCGGTACAAGACACACCCAGATCCACGCCAACTCATGTGGCCCACTTGTGAGCCTCCTCTAGAAGGCCCACAACACAGCAGAGGTGGTCCTGTCGTCCCTCTAAGCCCCTTCGTTGTCCTTCTCTCTCTAGGGTAATTACTTATATGTTTCAGAGCTTGCAAATTCAAACTGAAATTGACATCATTCATAGGCTAAGATTTTCAAGTAAAGACCACTCGTCGCTTGGAGTCTTCTGAGTAAATGATTACCTTTTAGCCTTATAGTATCAATATCCTAGGTTTATTTGATTAACAAAGCAATTATGTTGCCTGATTGCTGGATATATTTGAGCACAGAAGTCTTTCCTGTTTGCCAGGCTTCTCATTAGTTATTGCTGAAATTGAGAATTTAACAAAATATACACAAGGGTGCGTGTGCACACATGTGGGGGTGCACACACACACACACACACACACACACACACACACACACACCCCTGACCTCCATATCCACCCAGGCTATATCCAAGGCTTCGAGTAACCTCAGATTTAAAATGTTTAGGAAGAGCTGGATGCAGTGCTGAACACAACCCCAAATACTCAGGAGACCGAGGCAGGAGGGTTCCCAAGTGCAGAAGCCCTGTCGCAAAATTTTTGAAAATGAAAAGGGCTGAGCATGCAGCTCACTGGCAGAACTCCTGTAGCGTGGGGCCCTGGGTTCATCCCCAGGACCGAAAAAAAAAAAAAAAAAAGATAATTTTTTTTTAAAAAATGAAAATTTTCGATTTTACTTTTCAGTTTAGAAAAGAAGTTATTCCATCTAGGAGTGCAGTTGAATGGGGGATCCTGACTGAGCATACAGAGGACCCCAGGCTTCCCAGCACCTCACCCGCAAAAAGAATAAATTACTACTTTTAAGCTATGCTACTGATGCCTGTGTTGTTGTTTGCACGGTGCCGAGCACTTAGCAGGCGCTGTTAAATACTTCTTTGAAATGAATCGCCAACAGAGAAGTCCAGAGTAGTGAACGCCATCTTACCACCAGATGGCGCCATCAGCACGGCTAGCGCTAAAGCCTCGCGGCTCCCACAGATCGCCTTTGCAAACACTTCCCCACGAAGGCGATTTTCTTCAGTAGTGGCACCCACGGGAATGGACTCCTCCCAGTCACGTGGAATGCAATTTGGATAATTATTGGGCTGCCCCTCCCCCTTGGCAAAGAAAGGGAAACCAAGTCACTGTTGCTTCTGCTTGCCCATGCAAAGGGCCCCAGGCTGAATGTCATGAATTTTTCTTCAATGGGGTCACCTTGAACCAATGCCCTCAACTGGAAACCCCCACCACGTCCATATATCTTTCCTCGTGTTCTCTAAGGAGGACTGAGTGGCACGTACATCACACAATGCTCCGTGCCCAGCTCTATCCCTAAGAATCTCACGTTTCTAGGATTTGTCCTAATCTGTCCCTTCCCCAATCTCAGGGGTACACCTAGACACGAACGTGTGACCCTAAGCCCCAGCTCCTTGACCCAAACATAAAAATTAAAGGCACACAGTTAAATTGGAAAATTGTCTCTTTAAAACTCATAACTCTTTCGTGTAAGTTCAGTCTGTGAGGCGCATGGTCATGGTCCAATCAGATTCCATGATTAGCTCAGACAGCCCCACGACTCAAGCTGGTCCAGCGGGAAATACTATTTCCAAAATAGAATTAGTAAAGAAAAATAGGTTTATGTGAAATTCACATTTGAACGTCCTGAATTTTAGCTAGCTACCCTACCATTGCTATACCCTTGTGTTTGTCGGTTTTTCATAACTATGACCAAGAACCTGACTCGCACAATTTAAAAGAAGAAAAATTTATTTGGGCTCATGGCGTCTGAGGATTCAGTCCATGGCATAAACCATGATGGCAGAAGAGCACGGGAGAAGACAGTTGCTTACCTTGTGCAGCCAAGAGGCAGAATGAGCCACTGAGAGCCAGGCAGGAGGATGCTGGGGACCGGATACACACCCCCCAAGGTTACATTCCCCTGATTCTCTGCCTCAAGGTAGGCCCCACCTCTGGATACCCCTACCCCTGGGACTCATGGATAGATTGCTGAGATGTGACTCATGTTCCAGTCACCTCTTGAGGCCCCGCCTCTCAGCATGGCTGCAGTGTAGATCAAGGTCTCCATACAAGCCTTCAGGGGACAGGGTATACTTATACCATGGCAAAGGCAGCAAAAGTAAAATATACATGAACCAACTTGCCAGATCTGCCTCTAGGTAACACTGTCTCACACACTAGAAAATCTGGGAGCAGTGCAGATCCTGTGTTAGGTATTCTTACTATAACAAAAGTTTCTAAAAATAAAGAAAAAATGTAAATGCTATTCATCATGTGCATCCATATGCATTTATATATAAAATTATACACTACATACACATAAATAAGTGTCTGTTGGCGAATATAGCATCCCACCCAAGGAGCCACTTGAGCTGCAGGTCTCCTAATGCCATTAACCCAACAAGCTCTGTGTGGGTGATTTTGCCTGCTAAGATTTCCTTCACTAGTAGGACCCTGAGGCTGACCAAAAAATGCATGTGTATCTGCATACAGGGTGTCCCTTCTGGTTGTCCTGCCCACCAACCTGTGCGACCTTCCTGGGTGCCCCCACCCCCACACTTCTGATAAGACAGCGGGAAATATAAATCTACAGCGTTTAGTGCTTGGGGATGTTTTTCTTCTTTTGATGTTTTGCTTGATTTTTCTCTCATTGCTGGGACAAAATAACGAACACCCAAAATTAAGGAAGGAAAGGTTTCTTCAGCTCAGGTTGTGGAGGTTGTGGTCCATACTCAGCTGGCCCCAAGGCAGACTGGCAGATGGCAGAGGCAGCAGTTCAGGGCAGCAGAAAACAGCAAAACAGCAGGAGTCAAAGGGAGGAGAAACGGCAACAATGGCGGCAGAGAGCAAGTCTGTCTCCCTTATGCTGCGTCCAGGCTATCAGCCCCAGGCTGGGTGGAGGATGAATTCATTACAAATTCTAGAAGCCAGCCCCAAACTGCATGAGGCTTTACGGGACAACTAGATACAAACCATAGCCATATATATATATATATATATATATATATATATATATATATATATACATATATATATGTTACATGCTGGCTATAAGGATTCAAACACATAGGACTACTAAGTAAACAAGTTAACTGTCTTTCTTAAACCCCTGACTTCCATGCACATCTTTCAAACACTGCTGTGTATATGATTTGGTATATAGCCTTTCACAACACTCATAGAAATCCTCATGACAGATTTAGACGGGGGTTGGGGGTTGGGGTGGAGCTAGGAATCAAACCCAGGACCTCATACCTACCAGGCAGGTACTATGCTGCTGAGCTATATACCCAGCAGGAGAGATTCTTCTTCTCAAAAAGACTTCATGCACCTTGCTGTCCTCTGCCCGCTACCCCACATGTATCTCTATCTATGTCCATGTCTATCTTTGTCTGTACACCGCTCCATCATCCATCCATACTGCACTGAAGGAGCGAGCACATCTGACAGAGCTCTCTCCCCAGTCATTACTCAGAGCTCTAACTCAGCCTTCAAACTGAGTTATGGCCATACTGTGCCATGTTGCAGTCAACCCCGCTTATCCCACCGAATGTAAAGCGTTGCAAACGGCCTTTTGTTCAAGCTGGTTTATTGCAGCCCAACGTCCGAATCTAAAGAGAGCATTGTGCACAGTAGCAGGCGGCCTCGGGGCTGCTTTATCTCGCCCACAGGCTCGGGGCTCCGTCTGTGCTGAGCAGGTGGGAACTGCCCTTCGGGGCAGGGCGGCAGGGATGCCCATGGTCCGGGAAAGTTACAATGCCACAGTAAGACTTGATTTTTGTACAATTAGTGTGCAATAAATAGAAGAGGAAAATAATGTACTGTCAGCAATCCAGGAGGCCAGCTGGAGGGAGACGCCTCCCTGAACCTCCCTTGGGGGTGACTGAGCCCCCTCTGCCTCCTCCAGTCTCCCTCCCCACGCTCCTTCCTTCCTGACTTTCAAGTATTTCCAACTTTTTATATGGGAGGATTTCCTGAAAGGTTTACATAATCAGAATGATTTCATCACATAATGAAAGACCAAGACGTCAAGGCCAAGAAATTGTGTGTTTCTTTAGGAAGACTTGGGTACCTTTTGTCGTAGGTCCCAACATTTTCCAAATCAGGGCCCCCTTTTATCACATGAGGACTCCATACACTGTTTGCCATGGAAAGCCAGGCTCCCTGCTCTTGGTAACAGCTCCCCAGTTCTCTGTTGGAGAACTTTTCAAAGAAGGGTCTCTCCGCCCACACGTCAGGGAGGCCAGGGACTTACCTGACACTATCAGCGTCTGACCACAATCTGGCCAGAGTCCATGATTAGCTCAGACGAGGTCACGTGCCCCAAGCTGGACCAGTGGGAAACAGGATCCGCCTCTCTGCTGGGAGGTGTTTTGCGCCTTCCTTGGACAATCCTGACTTTAAAGGAGAAGGAAAAACAAAATCCAAAAATGGGTAGAGATTCCTGGCGGTGTGGTGCAGGTTCTTAGACCTACCTTAACTGAACTATCTACTCAGCTTTGCAATCATACAAAGCAAACATTTTTCTTGGAGACAAAGCCAATTTGAGTTGGGTTTCTACCTACAGAAAATAAAGAGGACTTTAGTGGTAGGGCACAGTCTGTATTTCAAGTGGTTGAAAAAATAGATCCTATCTCCACAACCCACTTCAACACATACACGGAGCTATTAAGAGCTTACTCATCCTCACAAGTAATCCCCCCTGGCTATACTTTCAGGTACATGAGGCGAACTATGGCTCAAAAAGATTGCACAGAAAATCCCAGAAAGTTCAAAACTTTTAAGTAACTTCTACTACAGTTTATTTTTACTTGCTCTGCTTTATTGGTAGTCTTTTTTTTGGGGGGGGGGGTGCAGCTCAGTCCACCCTGAGGGCAGGGCTGGCATTGCATGTGATGCCAGGGATCGAACTGTGGTCCCCTGCACCTACCTAAGCTTGCCTAAGTAGGTACTTCAGACTGTTGAACTATCTTGAAGGACCCCTATTTTATTAGTAGTCTTTATTGTCATTAGTTAACCTCTTCTATGCTTAACTTACAAATTAAACTTTATCATGGATATAAATGTACAGGGAGAAATAATACAGTTGTGTGTCAGATGAAGACATTTTAGTTCTGGGGCTGAGGAGATAGCTCAGTGGTCTAAGCACCTGCCTGGCAAGTGGAGGGACTGGAGTTCAATCCCTAGTACCACATGCCGTGCCAGCCTGGAACACTAGGCATGTGCTGACCACCAAAACCAGACCTGTGGCATCTGCCTGTAATCCCAGGGCTGGAGAGGCTGAGACAGGAGGATCATTATGAGTCCAAGCTGAGTAGAAAGGCCCTGTATCCAAAATATTAATTGAAGGCATTTCAGTCTCATAGATTGCATCCTGAGTGACTTCGTGGCCCCCTCGGTGTGTGCACACACACTATGGAGGTCACACACTGATGAGGTAGCCTCACAATCCACTTCTCAGATCTCGTCTGGTTCCTAAGTGACACATGACCGTACAGAGAGGGTGAAGATACTGGGGGACTCCTGTATCCACCTGGACAATTGCAGTATTTGTGTTCTCAAACCTCTAGCAATAGAGCTTATAGCAATTCGCAGCTCTGGTACCCCTGAGGATTCAGGATCCACCAGTAAGAATCAAATACTCGGTCAGTGACTCACAAGATATCTGGAAGGATACCTGTGCCTGGGAGTAGCCTGAGCTAAAGAAAGATGGCGGAGGGCAGGGGGAAAATATCTGGTTCTCCTCCTCCCCTCAGGTGGGAGCTCTGAGACCTGAGAGCAGCCCTGTCCCCACGGAGCCCACGGATTGGAGCTCGATTTCCCATGATGCTCAGTACCATGCACTTCCTATTGTCGCTGTGGTTCTAGTGCTGGAGATTGGACCCAGGGCTTTCGAGCTACGTGCTCAGACCTTCTCAGTTTTTCTTTTGAGGCAGGGTCTCACTAAGTGGCTTACTTGCCTAGGTGAGGCTCCCAGAGTGCCAGATGCCAGGCGCGGGTGCCCGCGCCCAGCGGTGACACCCTTGTCACCGACTTGTTTACTTTCTGGGCGTTGCACCACCCGTTCCTCTTCTCCTGTGCCTGGTCACCTCGAGACAAGCCACTTGCAGAGAAATCGTTGATTTCCCATCTGCTCCCCAGCATAGCATCCTAAACCCGGACACGACGCCCCAATTCAGGGCAGGAAGCACCCACCATCCCCTATGAGTCCCATGCAGTTGACTCCGGGGGCTCCCTGCTAAGCAGCCTGGTGTGTGAACCCTGGCTCAGCACAAAGCAGCCAAGCTTCCAGGACACTGGGGCCCTGCGCTTGGTCTTCTAAGCACTGCAGGCTTTCCAAGTCTTCTAATCACGGTGTCCCGAGGGC
Source organism: Myocastor coypus (assembly GCA_004027025.1). NCBI lineage: Eukaryota > Metazoa > Chordata > Mammalia > Rodentia > Myocastoridae > Myocastor > Myocastor coypus. Next base: position 28,132 of record PVJA010002543.1, read on the forward strand.
GTCAGCAGTCTGGGACACCATGGATACTTTGTCATTTCCTGCCAGTTCTGCCAAGCAGAGTATCTGCTGGATAGTTACACCTGTATTTCTTTCTTTTTTTTTTTTTAATTTAATATTTTTATTGTTTAAATTTAACAATGGTTATATTACATATTTTCACCATCAGATCAGTTTAGATGAATACATATAGGTATATAAGATTGGTCAAACAATTAAACAATAACACTTTTAAATCAGCATTACTTTTTTTTCTTTTTCCCTTTCTTACACCTGTATTTCTATGGAGCAACTTTTTTTACCATTTTTTAAAAGGGTTTTTTTTTTTTTTTCTCATTTTGCAGTAGGATCTTACTAAATCTCTAGGCAGGGATGCAACTCGCAGTCCCTCTGCCTCGGCCTCCCAGAGTTCTGCGATTATGGGGGTGCACCCCCCATGCCCAGGTTGCTATCTTCTTTCTCTCTTTTCTTTTCCTTTCCTTTCCTTTTCTTTCTTTTTCAGACAAGCTCTCTCCGTGTTACTAAGGCTGGCCCTGAGCTCTTGGGGATGGAACCTCCTGCTTCAGCCTCCAGTAGTTGAGTAGCCTAGAGTACGTGCGTGCACGGGATCACACCTTGCTCTGTTTCTTTTCTGATCTTTTGTCCCTTGTCCCTTCTAGTCTGATTTTTTCGGGGTTTTTTGTTGTTGTTGTTTGTTTGTTTGTTTGTTTTGTTTTGTTTTGTTTTGTTTGTCTTTTTGAGACAGGGTCTCCCTATGCAGCTCAGGCTGGCCTTAAGCTCACTTTTATAGCCTAGGCTGGTCTCAAACTCACACCCCTCCTTCTGATTATAGGCATGCACC
>PVJA010002543.1:29069-91987 GCA_004027025.1 Myocastor coypus
CTCCTCCTTCTCCTCCCTCTTTTCCTCCTCCTCCCCCCTTCCTTCCCCTTCTCCTCCCCTCCCCCTCCCCCGCCTCCTCCTCCCCCTCCTCCTCCCCCTCAGCCCCCTCCTTCTCCTCCCTCTTTTCCTCCTCCTTCTCCTTTTCCTCTTCCTCCTCCTCCCCTTCTCCTCTTCCTTTTCCTCCTCCTCCTCTTTTTCCTCCTCCTCCTCCTCTCTCCCTCTCCTTTTCCTTCTCCTTTCTCCTCCTCCTTCTCCTTCTCCTTCCCCTCCTCCTCCCCCTCTTCCTCCTTCTCCTTCTCTCCCCGTCCAGATCCTTCTCCCTGTTTGGGGCTTCTCTTAAGCCTTTCTCCCTGTTCCCCGTTTCTCTTTCTGCCCCCATCTGTCTGTGCTGCCCACTGCCACATCACCCTAACACCAGCCCCCGTCTCCCAGGACTCCTCTGGCTACTCTCATCCCCAGCCGCTTGAATATCTGCAGACACATATTCTCACACCTGACTTTCCCTCATGTCCACCTCTGATCAAAAATATCCTTGCAGAAAAATCTTATGATCTTTGCAATTCAAATAAAAGGGCAGAACCTGCCTCTAGAATATCAGTGCCTGGACCAAACCTCTGTGGTCTTTGAAAGACACATGACACAGGGCTGCAATCATCCCCAGAAGTCCCCAGTGTCGTCCTTGGCCCACCCTAAACCCTGAGGTGAGCCTCCCGAAGGAGAGGTCGGCTCTGTGCAGCAGAGATGCCCTGTGGCCTCCTAATTGTCAAGCCCATTGTCACAAAGGCCTCTTCGATCAGAATTAAGTTGTGAGCTTATGGGAGCAAGCTGAAAGAGAGTGGAGTGGAGCGTGAGACTAAGCTGTGACGGGGTGCTGGGGCTGGGTGTCAAGAGCCTAGCAGAGGAGCCAGCAGCCCCAGGCTGCGCAAGACTCCTGAGGAGCAGCTCACACGGGCAAAGCCTCCACTGCACTACTGTGACAAGTGTCAGAGAGACAACGTCATCTAACCCTCCCCACAGCCCTGGAAGTAACAGACTAGTGTGTGAGAAGCTGAGGCCAGGGGCTGGGTCAGTCAGCCACTGTCACACGGCTCAGTGGCCTGATTCCCGAGCCCAAAGCCTGGAGATTTGGGGATGGAAGGTGGTGTTCTCTGGGACTGGCCGGTGCCTACCGCGGCGCTGACTCCTACTGCAGCTTCTCTACCACCTTCGAGTCCCCTCTGGGAACCATGCCGCAGCTGCTCCCCTCCGCAGCAGAGGTCCCTGAAGCTCCTTGGTTCAAGGAAACAGAAGGTCTGGTGCCATGGAAAACAGGTAAGGCATTCGTCAGCCTTCCCTCGCTGAAACACCTGTTCTGACCCTGTAAGATGAGAGCAGGAGGGTTTGTTCTGGCTCACAGTTTTAGAGGTTTCTGTCTGTGGCCGGCTCGCTCCCAGGCAGGAGTGTCACGGTGGAGGGGACAGAGGGGAGCAGCTGGGATCACAGCAGCCAGGAAACAGAGGCAGAAGGAAAGAGCTTGAGGAAAGGTGCCTTCCGAAGCACAGGGCCTGCTTCCTCCAGTTCCCCCAACGGCACCGAACTCAGGAACGCTCATCCATTGATGATGTCAACGCCCTCACCATCCAATCACCTCTCTTCTCAAAGCAGCTGGGTCAGGGGGCCAGCTCTGAATTCCCAAGGCTTTGGTGGACACTTCAAGTGGAAGTCCCACAGCAAATGAGCATAGGGCTCATCTGCAAGCCTGGGGAGGCTGAGTCTGTCCGCTCTGCATCCTGAGCTCGGGCCAGTGGCCTTCCAGTGCCTATGTCTGCGCTCCTGAGAAGAGGCTGGGATGCGGGGCACTAGGGAACTCTCCCAGGGGACTTGCTCAATCTTCTTAGGGCCGCTGCTCCAGGGCGTGAGATGCCCACCAGCGATCTACAATACCCTTTCCCTTTTCCCATGCAAACAGTCAGAAATCAAGATACATCTTATAGATGACCTCCCTGATAATTGCTAAGGCAGTGCTTTCCGTAGTAAAAGAGAACAGTGGCTCCTACAAAAGAGTGACCTTTTCCATGAAGTATGATAAGCTCAGGGCTGGCTCTGCTCGTTCAACTTGGATCACATGTCTCTCCCAATGCTTTGCTCCGGTGACAACTCCTTAGTCCTGTGCACCTCTGGGTTAGGGAGTTGGGGTGAGGAGGCAGGCACCTGACAGAGAGGTGGGTGTTTTCTAAGGAGATAAAAATGGTGTTCCTACGCCGGGCGTGGTGGCTCACGCCTGTAATCCCAGCACTTGGGAGGCTGAGGCAGGAGGATTGCTGCGAGTTCGAGACCAGCCTGGGCTACAAAAGTGAGCTCAAAGTCAGCCTGAACTGCACAGTGAGACCCTGTCTCAAAAATCCAAAAAAAAAAAAAAAATGGTGTTCCTAGAAGAGGGGGGCTGTGGAGTCTGAGCAGGCAGAAACAACTGCAGGAGTCCTCTACCCAGAGTTTCTCTGAGAGCCATTAGAATGAGTCATGGCATGACCGTGCCACAGGAAGTACTCTGCACTCTCCACGCTATTGAGAAGCTAAGCTAACACATGTCCCCAGAACTTACCCAGGCCTCTCCAGGAACTGCTCTTTGAGCTTATAGGAGACACTCCTCGCAAAGGGGCAAGTTCAATGACACCACCAGGCATTGCTCAGGCAAATACAAAGTGTTACATCTGATTAAAAAGTGTGCCGGACGTAGTCGGTGTGTTTCTTATTTCAACTTCTCAGTGTATATGAAATTTTTCAAAAGGAAAAGTCTGTAGGAGGAGAGTAAAAGAGGCTTAGCATCACTAAGCAGTAGGGCTGGCCAAATAGCTCAGCAGATTAAAGTGCCTGCAAGCAAGTGCAAGGGCCCAGGGTTCTATCCCCGGGCCTGCCGTGCCCACCCTGCCTCCAACCCTGGGGGTGCCCTGAGAGGGCAATTGAGACTGAGCCTGTGGTGCACACCCCGTAATCCCAGCTCTTGAGAGGCTGTAAACAGGTGGATCACTACAGGAGTCCGATCTAGTAGTGAGTCCCTGAACCCTGAACACCCTGTAGAACCTTCCCTAAAAATACAAAAAAAAAGAAAGAAAAAGAAATTACTATACTATAAGGAAACAGAAACAAAAAACCATGAGGGGTCACTGCATATCTATTAGGACTGCTAGAAGAAAATCAAAACCCGAAGGTGGGTGTGGCAGCACACACTGGTGTGTCTGCACTCTGGGAGCCTAAGGCAGGAGGAGCCCTGCTTGGACATCTTAACAAGACCATGTCTGAAAATAAAATGTATAAAGAGCAGGGGCTGTGGCTCAGCGCTCCCTGGGCTCGAACCCCAGCCCCACAAGTATGTACAGCTGAGGAGTAGTGGGACCTTGCACAGCTGCTGTGTAAGCAGGCGAGGCTTCACGAAGCTCATGGGTTGCCTCCTGGAGCAGCAGCTCCTCCTCCAGGCATGTGGGTCGGCCCCCAGCCTGTGCCCTCTGGCGCTGCAGACTTTCCCAAGCATGCTCACCATGTCAGACTCACTTTGATGACTTACAGAATGAATGAATCTGACTCAAAACCAGTTCTCCCAGGGTAGAACTTGCTCATAAGTCAAATGAATTGGAAAATTCACAGATTCTAATAAATATTTGCCCATGGATATTCAAAGCAGCACTGCTAACAATAACTAAAGGACAGCAACAAGTCAAATGCCCATTAAAAGAAAAATGAATATATAGCTTTGGATATGTCCATTAATTGGACTATTATTATTCAAGGACTATTACTCAGTTATGAAAAAGGAATGAAGCATTGGCACAGGCTTCACTATGGATGAAATTAAGAAATTTATCTTGAGTGAAAGAATTCAGACACAAAAATTTTTATATAGTGTGATTCTATTTATATAAAACATCCAGAATGGGTAAATCCACAGAGACAGAAAGTAGATGTGTGGATGCCAAAGGCCAGGAAGAGCAAGAGGAGAGAGTAACTGTTCAGTGCCTACAGAGTTAGCTTTTGGGGTGAAGCAAATATTTTGGAATTAGATTTAGATAGAGTTGCTGTTATGGTTTATGTCTAGTTGCCTCCCCAAAGCCTCATGCAATCATGGGGTGGGGGCTTCTAGAGTTTGAGATTTGATCCATGATCTACTGAGATTATGTGCTTTAGTACTGATAAGATTATGGTCTGAGCACTGCTAGGAATTATAGGTGTGGCCTGAGGTGGATAGGCTAAGGCAGAGAGCCTGATGTAATTTAAAGAGAGACAGAGAGACAGACTAGCACTGTTGCTCTGCTGCCCTGATTGGGGCTGTTGCTCTCTGCTGCCCTGGTTGTTTGGTTGCCTCTGTCACCATATTGTTGCCGTTCTGCCGCCATGAACTGCTGCTCTCTGCCATGTGCCTCTCTTCCTTGGAGCCAGCCGAATATGGACTGAAACCTCCTCATAACTGTGAGCTAAATAAGCCTTTCCTTCCTTCATTTTGGGTGTTGGGTATTTGTCCCAGCAACTATAGAAGAGTAACTAAGACAGTTGTGCAATTCAGCACAAAAGGAATTGAATCTTTCACTTAAAATGGTTCATTGTATGCTTTATGAGTTTCATCTCAATTAAAAATGGATTGAGCATCATTTCTAATGGGTTTAAATTTTTTTATTCTCTTTTTAAAATGATGGGAAAATGAGTAAAAATGAATATATAAAATCTCTCCCACAATATGTCCCCCGTGACATCCACTGGAAAGTAAGGAGATGTGACCAAGACTGGGAATGGCCGGTCAAGCGCACCTGAGCCGACTTCCTCCTGTGAAGAAGTCCAGAGCCCCGCCCTCTCTGGGGAGCCCAGGCACTGGTGCGGAATGCCAAGCGGCCGCAGGAGGGGGGCTGGCACCTTGGCTCCTTCAGTTCTCGAATGAGGGCTGCTCTCAGAGAGTGTCAGCTACTGGACACTTCCAGCTGGCCACCTGGCCCAGCCGATGGGGCTCTCCAGAGCAGGCCCTCAAGGCAAGGGGCACAGGGACACAGAAAGGGCAGAGACTGGGTGGCTATGTGACCTCTGCAGCAGACGCCATGGTAGGAGGACAGGGTGAAGTAGTCCAAGGTCTTTTTTCTGCACCACCAAATGATTTGTAAAATCTAGAGCTAAATGAATACAAGTCTCTCCAGGTGCACTTAAGAAAATGCTATGCTCAGAAAATAATGACCTGCTGTAAAGGTTCTTGACAAGCTAAGTATTTTGAGCTAAAGGAGCAGCCTGCGGCCCAAGGTGCCTCTCATTCTCTCACTCACCCATTCACTCTCCCAAAGCAGAGAGAGAGGACTCTCTTTGCACGTGTGTGTGTGTGTGTGTGTGTGTGTGTGTGTGTGACTAGAGACTCAACCCAGGGCCCTCCCACTGAGCTGTGTCCCCATGCCTTTTTTTTTTTTTTTTGAGACAGAGTCTCACGTCTCACTAAGTTGCCCAAGCTGGGCTCAAATTTGTGACTCTCCTGCCTCAGCCTCCCAGAGTGCTGGGATTGTAGGTGTACACTGCCACACTGGGCTCTATGTTCTCTTTTCTGTGGAGAGTTCTTCCTGAAGGTATACAGTGGCACTGAGCGTGATCTGTCCGAGGAGGGAGGACAGACTCAAAGGAAGACTGGAGCCGTCCCACCCACAGCCCAGGGTCACTTCGTCCCGAGCCATGGCTTGTTCTTTGCACTTATTCATCTGCCTTAAGAATCACTCCTCTTCCTCTAAAGTGGCCTTCTCCACATTTCTCTCTCCCCTGTGTGGCAGTACATACAAGCCTCCCCGGCTCACGGGGTGGTGGGGTCCCTTCTCATTCCTGCAATTTTCTGGTGCACGTAACAAGCATGGGTCTCTTCTCCCATTGGTCTGTCTGTTGTCAGTTTGTTTCATCAGAGCCAATCACTGAGCCTCTGAGGGTGGAGGGGAGCTCCTTTCACCCTTACAAGAGCTCCAAAATGTTTTATGAATTTCCCGGAGGTACATCCCACACCCAGCTCTTAGGAGCTCATGTGGAAAGCCAGGGTTATGCCACTGGCCCGCAGGCCACTGGACTTTCCCAGTGAGTCACACACCCTTGGGTCCATCCAGCAGGAACATCTCTTCAGCAGAATTCCAAGCTTGGTGAAAAATATAGGATCTTCTCTCCCCCACACATACAAATATGTAAAAACCTTAAATTCTGAGGGCAACTATCCCAGCCTGAAATTCACTAGCAGAAAGAAGCTAAGCCTCTAGAGAATAAATCCCACAAGTGAAGATAAGCCAGCCAATGGGAATATAACCTCTCCTCTCCAGATCCGGCACCCTAGTGTCAGGATCACAGGAGCTACACAGGCGTCAGTCTCAGCATCTGTCCCACTGGTGGCTTAAAAACCAGAGTGCTGAAAATGAGTTGGAATAATGACTCAATGATGCAGAGAGGAGCAGTAGAGAGACTTAATCCGATGGGTGGCGAGGGGGCTACAGACCGATAGGAAGGACTTCACCCTCACCAGTGTGTTTCTCTGTAGAAGGTCAAGATGACCGTGTCAGGCGCAGCCTTGTAACACAGTGATTTCGCTGTTGGCTTTGTCTAACCAACTGACATGCACTCCCAGCGGTAGCTCCGGGATGCTGAACCCGTCACGCCTCTTCAAAACATTACTGGTTTCCATGGAAACCAAAAAGCCCTCGCTGGAGGAGCTGCTGGATATTTCAAACCAACACGTCCAAAACTATCCCTGCAATCCATTTTCCTAAGACCTGATTTGAAAGAAAAGCAGTAGCCCAACTTTGCAAAGGGGACAGAGGGAAACAAGCTTAAGAGGGACTTGACATGGTTTTGAGAGCTCAGCATTCTGTCTGGATTCTGCTTTTTTAAAACATAAATAAGCTCAAGGGAGATGTCTGGGGAAGCAGGTGCCTGGATCCACAGCCCCTGGCTTCCACCACGATTTTGTGGCAGTGAGGAAACCAGTTTGCTGCTGGAAATTTATATATGGTAGGGCAGCAGAGCACCGTGACTGTTAATAAACCAACCTAGTCTTCGGTACACCCAGCTTCCTCCTACTCTCATAGCTAAAAAAGGCTGCTCAAGTCCTGTGATTATATATCTATTTTGCAAATCTACTCTGTAAGGCAGTGATGTGAAATGAAAAATAACAGCCTCCTCCAATGGCTGCCAGACCGGCACATCAGGAGAAGGAGCTTTAAAATACGACAAAAAAAAAAAAACAAAACAAAACAAAACTAAATCTCTTGTTTAAAAAAGAGAGAGAGAGAGAGAGAGAGAGAGAGAGAGAGAGAGAGAGAGAGAGAGAGATTCAAACAACAAACTAGAGTCTTTTTAAAAATTTGCCTCTGATGTACAACCTGTCAACAATGTCCTCCTGTATGGGCCTTTGCTATTCTGATGAATTTTGACTTCTGAAACCTCCACTCCAGGTGCTGGGATCCTGGTCCTTCCTTCTAGTTGATCAAGGTGGAAACCAGAAAATCAATCTCGACTCCTTATCTTCCCTCAACCCCTATATCCACCATATCATTCTACTTTTTCATAATAGTTAAAAAACAAAACAGAACTAGACTACTTTATAAAGAAAGTGAGTTTATTTTGGCGCATGGTTCTGAAGATTCAAGGTCTAGGGACCTCATCTGCACCCATTTATTTATTTATTTATTTATTTATTTATTTATTTATTTATTGTACCTAGGATTGAACTTGGGACTTCACACTTGCCGAGCAAGCACTTATGCCACTTAGCTGTCTCTCTGTCCCTGGGGACCTCACCTAGCAATGGCCTTGTCTGCAGAGCCCCAAGACGGCACAGATCATATAGCAAGAGACTGAGTATGTATATACAAGGCTGCCAGGCTTCTTCCTCTACTTATAAAGACACCAGGATTCCATCGTGGAATCTCCCTAGTCCCCAGAATCTTGCGCTGTGTCTAGAACAGTCAAGGAGAATTTGCGAAGCTGAAGGGCTTGCTTATGGATCATTGGTGAGGTCTCAGACAGAGAACAAGATTTCTATAGACACCAGAGGCTTTCTACACATCAAGTAAGGCATTCCTAAGAGTAGAGACATTCTGCACAAACTCCTAGAGGCAGGAATATCCTGATATGTAGGAGAGAAGCTCAGCCAGGTAGGCTGTGACTATCTTATAAAAGGTCTTGACAGTCTCACTGGTGAGATTCTATATTGTGCTAATGACTTTCTGTTATTATGATGAAATATCTGAGACAATCAATTTAAAAGAGAAAAATGTTTACATTGACTTGTAGTTTCAGAGGGTTCCATCCATGTTACTGCCATCAGCAATAAGCCAATGACAGGAGCATGTGGTGGAGGAAGCCACTCACCTCATGGTGGCTGAGAAGCGGAGAGAGAGGGGAAGAATAGGCTCCAACATCTCTTTCAGAGAGATGGCCTATCATCCTCCCACTAGGGTGTTCTTCCTAGAAACCCCACTATGAGAGGCTGGGAGATAGCTCGGTAAAATAAGCACCTACCCAGCAAGTGCAAGGTCCTGAGTTCAATCTCCGATACCACCAAAAAAAAAAAAAAAAAACCTAAAAACCCCTCTATGGTATTAACACAGACTGTGACCTAGCCCTCAATACAAGGGCCTGTAGGGGACACATACCCAACTATAGCATAGATCTTTCCAGTAGGTACGTTTGAAGCTGTTGAAACCAAGTTGTTGATTCAGGACATATAAGCTTCCCATCTGTCTTAGTTATTTTTCTCTCATTGCTGAGACAAACACCCCGACACCAAAATAAAGGAAGGAAAGATTTATTTAGCTCCTAGTTACTGGAGGTTTCAGTCCATATTCAGCTGGCTCCAAGGTAGAGAGGCACACGGCAGAGGGCAGCAGCAGTTCATGGTGGCAGAACAGCAACAATATGGTGACAGAGGCAACCAAACAACCAGGGCAGCAGAGAGCAGCAGCATGAGTCTGTCTCTGTCTCTCTTTATATTACATTCAGGCTCTCTGCCTTAGGATATCCACTTTAGACCATACCCATACTCCCAACAGTACTCAGACCCATTATCCCATCAGTACTAAAACACATAATCTCAGTGGATCATGAGTCAACTCTCAAACTCTAGAACTCCCCGCTCCATGATTGCAAGAGGCCTCGGGGGGACAACTAGACATAAACCATAACACCATCATACATAGTATATGTGTAGACTGGGGAATTGTACCGATCAGAATTATTGCAGAAGCAAAAGCAGTGGAAAAGAGAGACATGTGAGAGGCAACAGAGATGGAGTAGCAAATTCTCCTAAGTGAACAAGTTCAGAGCTAGTTTCTAGGGCCCAAAACAAGGTCTCTGGGGCAATGGCAGGTCCACAACAAAGAAAGGAAAGTCTGTGGTGTGTTAGCGCAGAGCTGTAAGGAATTACTAAAGAGTTTTCAGAAGCATTTTAACAGAAATGTGAGTGTCTGCTTAAGAACATGTGACTAGTTCCTGCATCCCACATGCGTGGACACACGTCGCCATCAGCACCATCATCTTCACGCCACCTCATTGCTGCCACCACCATCACCACCATCATTACTGACTTCGGCAAAACAATCCCAGCGGGGTGCTTTCATTCTCCAAACACTGCTTTAATCTCCAGTGATGGACAGAGGCATAGAACATCATTTCCACAAACCCAGAGGTCAAGAGCCACCTGACCAGCCAACGCATGCCTTCCACATGAAGGAAACCAGTGGAGGCAAATGCGTTAGCGTCTCTTGCTCTCTCTGCAAAATCCCATCTCTCTGTATCCACGTCAACATTTACTGTGAGCATAATACCCTTCCTGATGTGAAACGAAGCGACTCCTTTAGGAACAAATACAGTGGACAGTTGAAGAAAGAAAGAAAAAGAGAAAGGGGTGAGAAAGTGAATGTTATGTAACATTAGGACCATTCCTCTTTCCACTACATCGTGGGTCTTAGCGAAAGGGAGATGACTGCAGGCTATGCTTCCACCAAGCTGTCGTTAGGACTGTGTTTCTCATCACGTTCATGTTTCAAGCCCTTACTCAGGCCCACTGTGGCTGTTAATTGGGCAACGAGTTAAGAGCATTAATAGAACAGCTGGCACTGAAGCACAAGTTGCAATTTGTGTCCTTGAAGCTTATTCTCTAGAGTGAGCAATTCCACTCAGAAAATGGTTTGGAAAGAAGGGAGCAGAGAAAATTCAGTAGCAAGCGGTAAAGATCCAAAGATAAAAAGTATTTCAGGAGCACACTAGCATGTAAAACATATGGAAAGGAGTGTCAGGGGAGGCCCGGAGCATCATTTTTGGATGGGGCGATTTGGAGAAAGTTGTATCTTCCTTTTCATCAGCTTGTTTTGGGCAGGCTTCACCCAGGTGGCTGTGAAGAACTATTAAATCTAGTGTTTGCATGCTGCAAAGTGATTCTGAGATAAGGAGACAGAAGTCCATGTGGAAAGAAGGTATCACTGTCTAGCCACGCATTTCTGTAAGGCAAGTCCAGTGTTCTGCAATGTGGTCTTCCAGATATCCACATCCAAATCTAAATCACCTGAGTAGCTGGTCAATGCATATTCCCAGGTTTCACCCTGGAGACCTGGGATTAGTGGTTAGGAACCAGGCCAGGAATCTGCATGTCACCCTAGCCTCCCGTGAGTCTGAGAAGCACTGCAAGTCTTTTTCCCAGGTCTTCTTATCCCCACCTACCGCTGGCTTGCTCTTGCATGGAGTCATTAATTCAGATGGTCGAGCCCCTGCCTTGGACCTAGCTCTGTTCCCAGGGCTGGAGAGAGAATAAAACAGACCAGGCCTCTGCACTGGTGGAGTTTACATCCTGATGGCAGAGACAAAACATAAGCAGATGAGTAGACAACACATATGCAGTGTACTAGGGAACATTTGGGGAAGGCCATGTGGGCAGGAGCTCAAGGTTGAACATTGGTGTCTGGCCAAGGCCAAGAAGGTCCCCTCTGATAAGGGGCATTTGGGCAGGAGCTTAATCCTGATGAAGCCACCACTGGTTTGCCCATTCACCCAGTCCACCCCATTCTTGCATGTTTATTGAGGACCTCCCAGGTGCCAGGTGAATTCTGTCAACATTTCCTGCCTGGTCCCATTCAGGAAGCTTGGTTTTCATTCCCTGGGTGTCTCGGCAGCTCCACAGTGCTTCACACCCCTTACTGATCCCCCATCTGTGCCCCACTCTCATATTCTACCATCGACCAACCCGTTCTTCCAACTCTTGGCTCTGATCCTACAATTTCTCAGGCCAACATGGCACAGCCAGCATGGCCCTCTTACTGGGGCTCAGGGTGGCGCAAGGCTTGGTGAGAGCCGCGTGACAGCCGCATGAAGGAACAGTGAGGTCCACCAGCAATGATGAAGCTCACGTTGATGCCAACTGTCGTGGTACCTTGGGCAAGAGCCATGAGCCAGCTGCCTACATCAAATGGTTAAAATATGTGTGCATGCTCTGGAGGATAAGCAGGCTGATCACACAGGGTGTGAAAATGTTTGCCCTTCCTTTAACCTCAGTGTGCGCTGGTGATTTGTATTCATTGCAATACCCTGAGGTTCATAAAATCCCGTTGTTACAGATGGACAATAGAGGCCAAGAAAGTCTAACTAATGGATGTCCAGGGCCACACAGCCAGGGATGAGTAGAACTGAGCACAGGACTCAAAGTTATATCTGAGCCCAGGTTCTTTGTTTTCCTTTACCAAGTGAAGTGAGAGTTTGTAAAGGCAAAAATTCTGAACAGTGCATTTCAGGTTGACAGAAATCATGACAACTTCGCCTGCTGACAACTCGGAGAAACTTTGAGCACACAGTCTTTCAATTCTAGGTAGGTCAAATGTGTCAAACAGTAGGTTGAGTGTATAACAATCGCATAGTGACCTGGCCACCCTCCTACTCTGCTGCTGAAGCAATGAGATAGAATCTGGCAGGGCAGATAAGGCACCGCCTTAGACAGGTGCAAGCAGGGGAAAGATACAGACAAGAAGGCAGCACAAAAGAAGCTTGCACCAAAAATATATAGAAGGAAAACCGGACTGGATCCTAATGCATCTGATCTGGGCTTCTGCAAACTCCCAAGTGCATGTAAATCAGATTAATTAATGAGAGATGCAAAGCACACGGAGCTCCATGGAGCTGTCCTAAATTCATCAGCTGGGCCTGAGCTTATAACATTGACCCACGTGACTCACCTTGCTCCCTCTAGGAATGGGACCAACAATGAGGTAACCTACACTGTCTGGTCTCACACTTGTTTCTTTCTCCCTGGGATACAAGAAATTCTGACTACCTGCAGTGTACAACAGCAGCTGGCCAGTCAAGGATGCTGAGTCCAGGTTCCAGGGATCCTCCCTGGGGACACCAAACGCCTCTCAGATTGCAGCTGCAGAAAGAGGGAGGAGACCTGGGGAATGGGCCGGCGTGCTGCAGAAGCAGTGCTTTGGACACTGCCTGGGTGAGTCATCTCCAGGCAGCCTTTTACAGGAGTGGCAGATCCCAGTAATGCAGATCAGGGATGGCTCTCCAGGGACAGCCGGCCAATCAAAGATGCTCCTCGCTACATCCTGGCTGCTCTGAATTGGCATTTGAATAGTTTATCTCCAAAACCAGATGGCAGAGTTTTCTCTTGTTTCGGCCTCTGAGCTCCCTGAAGTCAGGAGGTTATTCTGCAGTGGAGTTAGAAGAGCTAAATAATATTCACTGTCGGCAGATGTCACAGCTTAGTCTTGGGGATATGGCCCAGAGATAGAGTGCCTCTGAGTTCAATCTCCAGGTCTGTGCTTCTCAAAAATGTGTCACATACCTAACTTAAAGAAGGAAACATTGACCTTGATTCTCGGCTTCAGAGGTCCAGGGCCGCCTGGTGGCAAGGCCGCAGCACATCATGAGGGTGCGAGGGTGGAGCACGGGAAGGCCGCTCTCCGCATGCAGCACATCACGGCGCTGTAGGGGTGCTACACGGGACAGCTGCTCTCTGCTTGGTGGCCAGGAAGCAGGGGACAGGGACAATTCCAAGAAGGGCCGCAGCCCTGCAGACACACTTCCAGGGACTGGCTTTGCCTGCTAAGGGCACATTCATTCATAAACTTAGTGAATTAAACCATTGATGACATTTGGTGCCCTTATGGTCCAGCCCCCTGCTCTAGGCCTCACCCCTGAACACTGACAGAGCTGGGGATCAAATCCTCAACACACAAGTCCTGAGGGATTCTTCATATGTGAGCCCTAACATTGCCTAATTCCTTTGCTCAGCCTTTCTCAGAAGTCTCCCGGGGAGCCACCACTCCCCCACTTCTACGGTCTGGGTCGCAGAAAGGGAAAATCGTACCCACCTCTCTTTCCTGCTGCCCTTGAGGACACACTAACCTGCCTGGGACTCCACGAGCCAAGCCTGAGAAGGGGCACGGGGAGGCACTGAACGGAATCTGCGCCCTGCCACCCAGGCCCTCACGCCCCTCCGCGCGCCCCCACACCACCGCTCTGCGCGCCCTCGCTCTGCCCCTCCACAGCTCCATGTCTTCTTCCGCAGCACCCCCAAGCTCTTCCCACCTTGAAGCTTTCGCATCACTGCATGCTGCCTGCTACCGCAGCCTGGGTGGGAATCCTCAGACTGTCAACTTTAATCTTCACTCCTGTAAACTCCCGAAGCTGACATTCATTTTAGAGAAACTTGGCATCCCTCTGCTGTGAGAGCTACGGACTCCAGGGCCCATGGAACGTGACAGGTATCATAAACAGAGGAAGGGGCCAGGCGCATAAAAGCCACTCAGCCCTTGCTCTGGCTTTTGTTTCCTCACTTCTGACAGGGCTGTGGAAGCCGGGAGGCATCTCTGTGCTATGAATGCTCACGTGTTCACACAGCGCCGAAACAGCAAAGGCAGCGCAAAGCAGTCAAAGCCGGTGCTTGCGGGCAACGGGCACTGGGCGCATACATAGCCAGCCAGCCACCAGCCAATTCATCATTTCGCAGAAACTGGACCCATTGTGAACAGATTTTGCCATTTTTTTCAAGATCACCTAGAAATTTTTATTTGTATGTAGCATTCCCTAATTTTTTTCAATGTGCATATTTAAAATTTTAAAAAGACCTATCCAAGCTGGGCATGGTAGCGCATGTCTATAATCTCAGCACTTGGGAGGCTGAGGCAGGAGGATCAGTGTGAGTTCGAGATCAGCCTGCGCTATAAATGTGAACTCAAGGCCAGCCTGAACTGCATAGCAAGACCCTGTCTCAAAAAGACAAAAAAAAAAAAGACCTACCCAGCCCAAACTAAACATACTCCTGTGCTGCATGTGACACAGAGGCTGTCGATGTGTAATGGATGCTATTTAGTCAGTGGGCTTTGCATTGCGTACACTCCCTAGTGGTGTGTGGAATCAGTGAATGGAAAAATGATTAGTCTTCCCAATAGGCTTCCCCGGGTTTCGCAGGAGCTAAGATGTCGAAGTTCCCCCTGTTGGGAGTGGAGAAAACATGGCATCAGGATGGGGGGAAATTTGTCTCTGCCAGTTGGGAACACCATGGTGCATCTCGGCTCCCAGGCTCAGATGCAGCTCATCTGAAATGTCTTGAAGATCAAATTTCGATGTCATTTAATCTCAGATCGGGGTCAGCCTTTCGGTGTTGATTTAGTCATGCCTGCTCTTAAAGCCGGCAACAGTCCTGACCGATGACAGTATGGTGTACTGGTTGTTAAATAATTCTAATATCACTGCCAGCTAAGTGCAAAAGCATTAGTCTGTCTCTGGTCACAGTCTATTACCACATGGACGTAGGAGATGAAGCATGTCGTCGATGTGAGGCCTGGTTCACTTCAGTGCTGAATTCAATTCCAAGTCTTGCATTGGGCTCACTCTCAACATTTTATTGGAGCCTGGCCACATTTCTCACCTCTGTCTTTTTTCTGTCTAGGAGATACAGAGACTCTCATACCTACTTCTGGCACCTGATATTACTAGTTTTCTGTTATTATAACAAAATCCCTAAAGCTAGGCACTTTGTAAAGAAGAGAGGTCTACTTAGCTCACAGGTAGGCTTCTGGGGAGGGACCTCTTTCTTGCTGATGTTGTAGCATAGCATCATGGTGAGGACTTGTGCAAGGAGGGATCACAAGGTAGGATAAAAAGGAGAGAGATATGGGACCTGATTTGCTCTTTTTCTTTTACTAGGGGTGAGGGGTTTTTTTGTCTGTTTGTTTGGTTTTGTTTGTTTGTTTGTTTGTTTGTTTTTGAGACAGGGTCTCACTGTGCAGCTCAGGCTGACCTTTAATTCACTATGGAGACCAGGCTGGCCTCAGACTTGTGGCAATCCTGCCTTGGCTACTCAGCGCTGGGATGACAGGTGTGCACCACCATTCCCACTCTTTTTACAACATCCTGCCCTCATAGGAATTCACAAGGGCCCACTGACAATGCCATTTGTCCTTCCTGAGATCTGCACTCTAGTGACCTAAACACCTCGCACTACACTCCACCTCTCAAAGCTCCCACAACCTTGGGAACTCGTCATACCTAGGTCCAGGCTAGAAGCCCAGACCACTGAACCATAGCTTTTCCAATGCCTTCTGAGAGCATGGGATGATGGGAATGAGCTGGATGAAGGCAATGGGGGGAGGCAAGAGCGCACAGACCCAGGGCCAGGAGGCAGAAACTCTAGTCAGCTTTGGGAAAAGGCTCTAGCTGACTCACTTATTCTAATGTCTTTTGCTTTCCCCAGCTTCATAAGCAGTGGGCTATGCCTCCACCTATGTCCACTATAAGCAGGAAGCTCACTGTCTGTTAAAACTCCTGGGCTGGCAGGTAGCTCAGCAGTCTAAGCTCCTGTCTGGCAAGCATAAGAACCTGGATTCGATCCCTGGTATCACATGCTGTGCAGGTCCCGGAACTCCAGGCAAACCGTGCTGGCCCTGGAACTGGGCCTGGTGGCTCACACCAGTGATCCCAACACTGGGGAGGCTGAGACAGGAGGATCACTATGAGACCAAACTGTGTAGCAAGACCCTGTACCAAAAGAAAAAATAAATTAATTAATAGTAATAATAATAATAATACCAAATAGGTGTTAGTTGCACTTTATTGGATCAGCTCAAGGTGATTTAGATTTGTTCTTGGGCCACATTCATCCTTTAGAACATCGGCATGGACAGACAGAATTCCTCATGCATCTATTTCCCCAGCCAAATTGTATCATCCAGTATGATCAACCCATTACCAGAGGGGCATGCAAACTTATCTCTAAAATTTCTAACTCTAGTTTATCTTATTAGTTCCTAAAGAGGAGCCTCCTGGTTTTATTTGGGGTAGCGTAAGGCAGCGGCTTGTTAACATATTTTAGTCTTAGAATCTTTTAGCCTCCACATGCGCGACAGTGTTTCCATCAGAAAAGGGACAAGGTGCTCAGAGAACAGCAACAGGGACACCTGCACGTGCATCTGTCCCCTGACTTGCTCTCCTGCTCTCAGTGTGGCAGGGACTTCAAAGTTAAAACACACTCAAAACATTTGCTCTCACGTACCCCTAAATAACTCAAGTTGTACTCGAAGGATACAACACAAACGTTCAAAATCAAAGCTAATTTTACCTAATCAAAATACCACCTTATCATTTACACTGTGTAATATTTCAACCACACAAAGAGAAAATAGAAGACATTTATGTTTGCAGTTACAGGTCATCTTTGCCAAACCTTAATGTTCTGCTTTCTTCCTTTGTTTTTTTTTTTTTTCCTTCCATTGTCTCCATAGCAATTTTCTGTCATTCTTAAAAGCAGAGATATACAACACGCAAATAAATGCGTGCATCTATAGTCTAATAAAACTTTATTAACAACAACAAAAAAAGTGGCAAGCCAGATTTGTTCTCCAAGCTAAAGTGTTCCAATCGCTGATTTGGGCTATTGCAGTGAGAGGTGATACTAGCATAACTTAGCTGTTTTAGTATTGATGAAGGAATAGAATATTAGAAATATTATTAATGCCTCCTATATCCTTCTCAAGCCGTATTTTCCTTCCTGTCTCCCTTTTTCTTAAGAAAGAACCACTACTCTGAATTTGTATTAGGCAACCCCAGGCAAACATTTTTCTATTAATACTCATTAACATATACATTTTCCCCTGGGGAGAAAACTCGTATGTATAAAATGTTCCACATTCTACTCTGCAATTTGTTTTTCTGGTGGAGCACTGCATGTCGGAGTTCCAGCTGTGTTGATGCATTTAGCTTTAGCTTCTGCACCTTAACCGCTCCATCATATTTTTAATGTGAATTTATATGTGCATGTTCCTCTGGATAAATGTCCGATGCTCCCAGTTTTCCACAAAACATTGCAGAAAACATTCTTGAGCACAGTACCCAACTGTGAGAACTACTCCAGGGCAAAGGCTTTCACACTTACCTACCACCAGGAGCAGAAAGGCACCTTCCTTCCACAGGGACCTGGCGCTGGCGCACACACCTGCACAAAGACAAAGTGGAACAGAAGTTTTACAACATAGTGCTTTTCCTACACTTTCCAGAGCACTCATAATTTTTTATCAGAATTCTCCTCATCAAGCCAACATAATCCCACTCCTAGTTTGTTGAGTGTTCTTAATCAAGAAAGGGGGGTGTTGTGGGGGACAACCCACTCAGGAACCCCCTCCTGTTCCTCTCTCCCACAGGAGCTTTCTTTCTCCCAATAAATCTATTCTGCTCATGACCTCAAACAAAAAAAGAAAAAGAAAGAAAAGAGTGTTGAATTTTTGTCAAATTCTTTCTCTGCACATTTATTATCATCAGGAGTATTTTAGCAATTCTCTCTGTAAGATAAGCTATGAGATTAATTTCCAAGTGTTGACCCAGCCTTACATCCATGGGATAACCTCATCTTGGCAATATGACATGGAATTGAATAGCAAACTACAAAGCCTGAGGGTGCATTTATCTATAAGACTGTGTTTAATTCAAATAATAGCTACAGGTGTGGGGGTCCCACAAGGCCAACTGTTATGGTTTATGTCTACTAGTCCCCCCAAAAAAACCTCATGTGGTAGGGAGTTCTAGAGTTTGAGACTTGACTCATGATCCAATGGGATTATGCATTTTAATATTGATGGGATTATGGGTCTGAGTCCTTCTGGGATTGTGGGTGTGGCCTAAGGCGGATAGGCTGAGTCAGGGAGCCTGAATGGTGATATAAAGAGAGACAGACTCACACTGTTGCTCTGCTGCCCTGATTGCTTGGTTGCCTCTGCCACCATTTTGTTCTGCCACCATGAACTGCTGGCCTCTGCATTGTGCCTCTCTGTCTTGGATCCAGACAAGTAAGGACTGAAACCTTGAGTAACTGTGAGCTAAATAAACCTTTCCTTCCTTCAATTTGGGTGTCAAGTATTTGTCCCGCCAACAAGTAAAAAGTAACTAAGATACCAACCTTGCTTCATACCAGTTGGCTATAAATTTGGGATATTAAGAGACTCTTCCTCAGGTTTGATCATTCATTAAAATGATTCACCAAACTCAAAAAAAAACACATTACACTTAAATTACAGTCTTCTCGTAACAAAAGACATAAATCACCACCAACCAAAAGAAGAGACACATCACAAGGTCTGGGAATGTCCTGCATAGGAGGCTTCCCCCCAGCCCTAGGATCTATAATGTTTACTGAGGCTTCATTATGCAGTTATGATTGAGGCATGTGGCCAACCTCCTACTTTAGCCCCGTTCTTCCCTGAGATACAACTGGTCACATCTAGCTCCAGTCTCAACCCTCTACTCCCATAGCTGTCCTGCTGTAGCCCACTCCCATCTGGAATCTCCCCCCAGGACACATTAACAGGAGCCCCTTGAGTCATCTCATTGGCACAAACCTTCAGGTGGGGCCTCAGGGGCCACTTGAGATAATGAAGTCCTTCTCTTGGACTGGAGAATTAGTTCAGTGATAGAACACTTGCCTAGCATGAGGGGGGCCCTGAATTCTAACCAATGTACCACAAGAAGAAAACAATAATAATAATAGTAAAACACAATAATCTCATCATTCAGGAAATTCAAAGGTTTAAAGGTTACCTCCCAGGAACTGGGGCAGAAATAAGCCAAATTCTTCCTTATACAGATGTACTATCCTTTCTAATGATGTTGGATTTAGTTTACTACTTGTTAAGGATTTTGTGCCTTTGCTCCTGAGGAATATTAATATGTAGGTGGTAAATTTTGACAGATACTTTTAATCAAAATTTGAAGGCTCCTTATATTCCCAGTATGCTAGGCATTTTAACCAGGAATGGATGTTTGACTTTTGTCAAATGTTTTCACTATTAGGATGATAATGTAGTCATATTCCTTTACTGTATTAATATGGTGGATTTATTTAGATCTAGCATTGACTAATCCTTTACTCTTGGAAAATAATTTTTAATGTTTTTTGTTGTTTGTTTATTTTATTTTTATTATTTTTAATAAGAAATAACAATGAGACAGTTTCAAAACATGATAGTAGTACATCCCTGATAATTAATACAATGCATATTGCTGTTCTTGTAGTAGTTATTCAAAGTAGAGGAGGCAGATATGATAATTTTTCTAAACTCAGAAAGCAAAATATCACATTTTCACTTATATGAGAAATCTAAGGTATAAATAAATAAACAGATAAATCCATCAGAGAGAGGTAATTGGAAACTAGAAAGAAGACACTTGGAACTGGAGTAGGAAATCAGAGATGGAGAGGAAAGGGAGGGGGTAAAGGGATTGAAAGTGATCAAGGTGTATTATATGTTGGTACCAGTTCCCAAAAGAAGCATCACTATTCTGTGTTATAGACAGAGTGGGTTATAGACATGCACGAGAGAAAGAAGAAAGCAAGAAAGAAAAATAAAGAAAGGAGAAAAGATTTAATTGTAAGTCTCCAACAGTGTAAAAATATAATTTGCTGAAATTATATTCAGTAAATAGATTTGTCATCCACTTTGCCTTACTTTCCTGTCACTAAACACAATACCCCACACCCACAACTCTAAGGAGGAAAGGTTTATTTTGGTTCACAGTCGGTAGATATTTCAGTCCACAGTCGGCTGGCTCCAAGGCAGGACAGCTCAATAGTGGACCAAGGCAGAGGAGAAGCAGCGCAGGGAGTGCAGTAGGAGAGAGCTGGAAGAGCTGGGGAGGAGGAAGGCAGGGAGAGGCACTCTTCCAGGCCACGCCCCCAATGACCGGCCTCCTCCAATAAGGCTTCACCTTTCAAGATCACATTGGGTATGAACATGTTAGTAGACTAGTCCAGTGATGAGTACCACAATTCCAAGGTCCAGCTGCCTCCCAGCCCCCACCTGTGGTCAAGAAGGCTTGATGGGGGTGGGGGAGCACATCCAGGTACAAACCAAAACATTTTCAATTGATAAAAATGTTTTTAAGGTACAAATGCCTGCCTGGCAAGTGCAGGTTATGAGTTTAAACCCCAGTCCCACAAAAAAAAAAAAAAAAAAGATAAAGTTTTTAGAACATGAAACTTTTTTCAAAAATATGATTATAAGTAGCTGTGTAACAGGTTATGCTGTGGGGATTTATATTTAACTAGTCCCTTATGGTAACTTATTTTGATTTCTGCCAATTCTGCATAATAAACACAGAAGGGGAGAAAAGTAAAACTATTCTGTATTTTTGCAAATACATAGCATGCTCCTCAAATAACAAGTAAGAAATTTGTTCCAATAGCTATCTTGGCCAGGGATATAGCTCAGTCGGCATAAGCAACTGCTTGGCAAGTGCAAAGTCCTGAGTTTGATCCCCAGTACTGCAACAAAGCAAAACAAAACACCCACAGTAGCTAGCTTAAGAACAGAAGAAATACTAAATAAATAAACATTTATTTATTTATTTTTATAGAAATAATTTTTTAAAAGAGCAGAGGACCAAGTGGTCAAAGGGAAAGCAGAATAGGCAATCGTAGTACCTTCCTTCCTGTTCTAGGGCATTAAAATGCTTTTGAAAATATCAAGTACAAGACTGGGCATGGTGGCACATGCTTGTAATCCCAGTGCTTGGGAGGCTGGAAACAGGAGGATCACTATGAGTCTAATCTACATAGTGAGACCCTGCAGGCCCTGTGGACCTTGTACTAAATATATAAAAATGAAAGAAAGAAAGAAAGAAAGAAAGAAAGAAAGAAAGAAAGAAAGAAAGAAAGAAAGGAAGGAAGGAAGGAAGGAAGGAAGGAAGAAAGGAAGGAAAGAAAACATCAAGTGTAAATACTACAGAAAATGCAGCGGTTCCTTTGTGCACAATTCCCAATTTGTTTTCATTCTAGGCCTTCCCAGAAGTTAAATCTCTATGGATTTGAAGCACTTCTTCTGGGGAATATTTTTGAATCTGTAAACATGTAATATTTTCAGCTTAAATATAAGAATATAGTGGTGTAGTCCCTCAAATTTTCTTATCCTGTTGTCAAATAAATGCATGCACATGTTCATGTGTATGTTTCTATGTTTGTATGTATGTGTGTTTCTATTTGTCCATCTGTATGTCTGTCTGTCTTAGGCAAGTGAGACCACACCACAGGTACACATGTAAGCCTATTTGTCTCACTTTATACTCTAGGGCTCCCCTCATCTTTTTGTTTGTTTGTTTTCGATGAAGTCTCACTCTGTTGCTCTTATGGCCTGAAACTCCCTGTCTCTGCCTCAACTTTCTGTACTCTGAAATAACAGGCATGGACCACAGTGCCCGCCCCCTCTCCATCCCTAATACCATCACACTATTCTATCATATGAAAACACGACTCTTCCTCTACCAGCCCTAGAACCTCTCTATGTTGACATATAGAATGAGAGCAAAGAAACTGTTACTTCTTATTGCATACACATTGTTGTTTTAACAAAAAAAAAAAATCCCCAATTGCTCTGCATAGTAACCATATCCATTCACTGAACACACCCATGGAGCCTTTTTTCCAGCCTCCATGCACCCCTCCTGCTCACTGCAACCTTAATGGAGCAAGGTAGGCTCTTGCTGTGGACCCCTGAGAGTCCGTGTGCAGGCACTGGGAGTTGGGCGGCCTCCTGAGTGTATGAGATGGCATAATGATAGGCTGTATAGTGTCACAGTGGGCTGGAATGACTGCCCCAGTCACGACAGCAAGGGGAGGGAGCTGCAGGTGGCAGCCACACTGAAGGCAGGCAATTTAGATGCACTTGGTCCTTGTCTCAGCTTTTCCATTAGTGCAGTGACACCCAGTGTTCCCTCTGGAAGACCTCTGCTAGCCTTTTCTTGCAGAACTCACCTCCTACAGTCAGGCGAGCTTGACAGTGGCCTGGGTCATTTCCATTTTCAAGACTTCCAGTAAATTAAAAGAGTGAGATGGCTAGCAGGGTTATCAAGACTGTGCGTCTAATACTGCCTCTGAACCAAAGCAAAGTCCTAGCAGACACAGAGCAATGTAATTGCACTGGTTAAAGATAATGACAGGATTTAGGAAGAGTATTAATTCACAGTGTACTACAGATGGTACAGTCCAGGAACAGAACACACATTTACAACCATCTGAAACGTACTTTCTTTTTCTAGCCTGTCATGGTAGGGCTGTAACCGAATGAGTAAGTACCCTCGGAAGAGCTAACTTTGAGCAACTTTCCAAATATGAAGCAGGATAAATGTGGGCAGACAGCAGAGGAAGAGGTCCTGTGTAAGCCTAACTCCCGTGCCTGTGCTGATGACCCACATTTTGAACAAATCTAGGTGCATTTTATGGTTTTCCAATGTATGTGTCTTATTTTAATAAAAGAGAAAAATAGTTGTTCTGCCTCTGGAGCTGTGAAAGAGAAGTAATAGGATGTGAGTTCAAGGCAGGAAGGGGCCCAGTCTAAGAAGTGGGAGAAGGGGTTCTAGGCCACCACCAGAGGGAGGTTCTTACATGAAGCATAGATAGGGTGGATTGGATACCAGGCTGACAGGTGGATCCTGAAACAAATGAGGATTCTAGGCTATAACAAAGACGAATTCTGGAACATGAAAGCAGTAGGTTCTAGGACAGGGACAGATGGGTGGTGGGCAGGCCATCCTACTCCACGCTCCCAGAACCCACCCAGGCACTGTTCCCTTGGAGTCCACAACACCCAGAGCCACTCAGCCAGTGTCTCCCACAGCCTCTCCAGTGTCCCAGCCCCACAGCCTCAGGTCCCTTTAGACACTCGCATCGGTCCCTGTGTTTTTCCTTCCTATCACTCAGCATGACACCAGTGGTTGACCAGACTTAGATCTGCTATGGCAGGTGACAAAGCCTGTGCCCTCTGGACAACTGTGGAATTCCCAACAGGCAGGGATCAGGTCAAAAGAACGAATGACTTTTCCATGAGCCGGAGGACCCTGTTAGATTCGCTATTTCATTCCAAGGGCCTTAGAAGTGTAAGTTAGTTGCATCAATCCATAAAGCAAAGAGGAAACCGAAGGAGCAAGAAGGAGGAAGTGCGAGAGTGGAGAGGCACAAGGAAGGAGGGGGTGGGGAAGCAGCCGTGCTCGGGACCCGACGAGGAACAGCCAGGCGACGCCTGCCTCCGGTGAGTCTCGGGCCTGCGCGGGACGCTGCGCGTGCAACCCTGGACAGCCCCGCGGGCGCGTGCTGCCGGGTCTCCCGCGCGCCGGGCGCAGGTGCGAGCAGGGGGTCCCGGCCCCGCCCGCAGCCGCCCCGCTCCGCCCCCGCCGGGCCCGCGCGCAGCATTGTGGGAGTTGTGGTCCCCGAGGCCCCGGAGAGCGCAGCGCGGCGTCGGCACCGGCGGGCACCGGTTCCGCGCGGCTCAGTTCGGTCCGGCAGCGGTGGCGCGAGCCAGGCGGTGGCCGAGCAGTGGCTCTGTAACTCGAGCAGGGGGCGTCCGCGCCCTCGGGCGGCGGCGTCGACCTGGTCCCCACAGTCGCCTGCGCGCCCAGGCGCAGGTGAGCGGCATCGCCTCGGGCTGCCGGGCGGGCGGGAGGGACGGGGCTGAGCGGGGGCCGGGTGGCTGCGGCCCGCAGCCGCGGAGGATGCTCTGGATGCCTGCGCCTGCATCCCGGCCCGGCGAGGGGCTGCGGGTCGCGCGCCCGTTACGTGCTGAGCGCCCTAGGCAGGGACTTCACGACCGGCTCGGGCATCATCACCCTCCTTGTCGTCGTTGTCTTCTTCCTCTTCGTTTCCTATCCTCCACCTCCATCCTTTCCTCCTCCAGTCCCCTCCCCCCACGGGACCTCTTCCCTTGGAGCCCTCACGCTCTCCTCCTTTTCCCTCTACTGGCTTTCAACATCACCCACTTTCCATATTTCCCATTGGTGGTGACCCACCTCCCGTCCCACGAGTTATCACGCGTCATACACCTCGTTCCCTCGTCTTTACCTGGTTGCCCACTTTTCCTGCCAACGCTCACCTTCCATTTCTAATCCCCTTACCCGTGGCCTCGTGGTAGTCACCGAGTCACCGTATACATCTGCATTCACTCACCCTCTACCTCCACCACCACCCCCCCCCCAGTCTAGGGGGTGAGTGCTGAAATCTCTAGCTTGGAATAAGGAAGGTGATCCCTAGTGGGAAAGGCTGGCCGGCCTCTGGGTAGCTCTGTGACTCCTTGCAAGGGGTGGGGCTGCATCCACAGAGACTTGGCTTCACCTTTAGGGTGACCAGAGCTCTTTAGCCCTGGACAGCCCCTGAGCTGGTCATCTGAACTGTATTAACTGGGTCAGATGGAGGCTGGATGAAATCAGAAGTTACTTTGGGTTGGACTTGAATTTGGACTCTTATTCCCCAGAGCCAACTGACCTTTAAGATCTGAATTTCCATGTTATTAAAGTGCAGCACAGCAAGATGTCCCCATCCCTGATGGGGATAGAATCAAAACATAAAAGTGAGCAGACGTGTAAAGAAAGCTCAAGTTACTGCAGCCTCTAAGATAAAGCACTTGGTAGGGGGTGGTTGTAAGCCCATCCCCACCCCACTGGGGGTGGATGGGAGGTTGTCACTGGGAGTGTTGGAGGGTTGTTTGAATCCGTGCTTAATAAATATCCAGTTACTGCCAGCCTATAAAAGGGTTTCTTTTATTGCTGTAGATCAGCTGTGAACTTGTAACTGCACCTCTGGAGGCAAGAGGGTTGCTGACCACTTTACCTCAAAGTGACTGGATGGTATGAGAAGTCTGAGCATGAGCTCTTGGAGCGTTCTTATTCTGTGGAGGAGGTCTGAAGCAAGGTTCAGGGCGCCAGGATCTTGGACTATCATTTCTTTAGGCCTAGCCTTTACGAGAGCTCATGGCAGGCTTTGTATAGAATGATCCTCTCGGAGAAGGAGGGAAGCAAGGGCTGGAGAAGTTCCCTTGTCATCAGCCTGGTTTTGTCTGCGTTTTGGTGGACTTGAACTTGAGTGATTAGTAAGGCGGATGGGGTCTAACACCTAACAGGTGCTTGTATAATTGCCACTGTCTGACTCTTACAGTAGCTAAGAAAAAAAAAATCTTGCTCCACAGAGACAGAGTTTAAGAGTTCTACTTAAGGGCTTACTTCAGCTCAGTAGTGGGGAAATTCCTTTCCTAAAAGTGCTTGTTATTGCACTGGTGAGCATTTCACACTGAATTTCAGGAATCCTGGGTTCTGTTTGGAAGATGGTGCTAGACAACACACCTTTCATCTGGATTTTCCTCCCTTTTCCTAAAGAGGAAACAGCTGCCAGTTTATAATAAAAGTAAGAGCACACAAGTGGGAAGAAAGAGCTGTTTAATATCCAGCGGGGCCCAGCCTCTCTTTCTTGTGCATTTGAGAAGAAATTGAGAGCGTGCAGGGGGGAACCGTAGCTTCTAACCTCCCCACTCTGGTATTTTTCCTAGAAACATAAAAATCCCATGAATATTCAGTATGTGTGTTTTCAACTTACTAAACATTATAGTCAAGTGATTCTTTATTCAATCAAAACTGGGAAAAAGCCAGTAGGCAGCTAATGAACACCAAAGATTTCCCTTTTGTTTTTAGCAAGTCTGGAGACAGAAAAGTCACTTGAAATGTATGGCATCGAGACTGTTTGGTACTTCTCCTGAGCTGTTGGGATCCCTGTCTTGAGATACCCTCCTTTCCTCATCTGCTTCAGTTTGCTGGCCACTGTAGAATGCCGCAGGGTCTCACAGTGACCAGCACACCCTGGGTACTCACTCTGCGCGATCCTGAGTGGTGTCCAGTCTTCAGTTTGCAGCAGCAGCCAGTGAATGGATGTTAACCCAGTTCAACAGATAAAGAACTGAGATGTGCAGAAGGGTGGTGACCTGCCCACGGCTGGCATTAATCCTTTGTCCAGCCACCTTCAGTTTGGTCTCAGGACTTTTCTGCTATGCTACCAGCAGTCGCCAGGCTGAATTTTTACCTTAAAGGGGAGAGTACAATTTTCCCATTTGCTTAGTCGCCCTTAACATTCCTAGCAGATGAGAAAAGAGAATACAAAGTCAGGGTTTAAAACTGTGTTCCTGTAGCTAAGATCAAATGTGCAGGCCCGGCGGGATGGCTCAGTGGTCTAAAGCGCCTGCTTAGGAAAGCTTGGGCGGCTACAGGGACCGCGGTTCGATCCCCGGCATCACATGCTGCGCCAGCCCTGCCATCGGGGCAGGCTGAGTCGGCCATAAAAATGAGTGAATAAATGAACAAAGGTTCTGAAACAAGAAAATCAATCAATCAATCAATCAATCAATCAATCAAATGTACAGACTCAGTGGTACATTTACTGACCCTTCCCACTGGGTTGGGGCAAGCAAAGATCGACAATGAGTTTCAGAGACACTGGGAAATGTGGCTGGGGTTCTAAGCCATGGGCTCTGACCTATCTTATAAGGGTAATCAAGGTGTGAGATACTGGCCCTGATCTGTGGCGAAATGACAGACCAAAGGACTTCTGCATGGGGGAAACCAAGTCAAGCTTGGATGGACCTCCGTTTCATTCCACCCATTATTTTACTCTTTGGCCCTATGGTGGAGGCCAGCAAGGGTCTCTAGAGTGGAAAGCAAAGAAAACCCTGTGTCCACCATGGTTTTGACCCCAGAGTACCTACTTCCTGTTCTGGCTTGGTAATAGCTTAACTTAGAGGCAAGATGAGGTGCTTGAGAATAGAAAAATAAGGTGAAGAATTCAGTTTTAAAGGCCCTTGTCATTTTTAAGATGCTCTTGAATCCAGCTTCTTGATACAAGGCATAGCAACTAAAGGAAGATAAAGGTATAAAACAGTATGACAAAATATATTGATACAGAATTTGAGACAAGCAAAGTTTCTGTCCATGACTATGGGACCTAAGTGCATTCTATGGCCTCTTGGCCTCATTTTTTTCATCTGAAAAATGGAGATGCTAGCACTCCCTGTGGATGGCACGGCATAGGTGAGGCTGCTGTCGTGAGCTGACAGTCCTAACATAGGAACACACTGCTGACCACTTGGGAAGTGGTAGAGTGGTAAAACCGAGGAGTCCGCGAGATTGCAAAGGGTATCCCACACCAAGAACCTTCTGAAATGATTGGAGACCTGTGTGTTTTGAGGTATAATATTTGTGCTGTGTCTTCTTTTTTCCAGGTTTGGACTTCTAAAGCGTCCTTTCACAGTGACCAAGCCCACTTGCAAATGAGGCATCAGCCAGCTCCTTCACCCCAACCATAGTGACTTTTGCAGGGTAGAATTGTGGCTTGGTTGCAGGCTTCCTTCTCCTCCTCCTCCATCCATGGCGCCTGTGGCAGGACACAGGGAACAGTGGCAGCCATGCCTCCCCCTGCTCTGGCCGCCCCTTGCCCCCTGCACTAGCCTGCGTGGTGTGGATATCTGTGGAACCCCAGAGGACTGACTATCTGACCTGGCTTCCTACCCTCAGTAACAAGCCTACCAAGATGTCACTTGAGTGGCTAGTGGCTTGGAGCTGGTCCCTGGACGGCTTGAGGGACTGCATCGCCAGTGGCATCCAGTCTGTGCGGGATTGTGACACTAGTGCCGTGGTCACTGTGGCCTGCCTACTGGTCTTGTTTGTGTGGTACTGCTACCACGTGGGCAGAGAGCAGCCACGGCCCTATGTCTCTGTGAACTCGCTCATGCAGGGCACAGACGCCAATGGTCTGCAGAACGGGTACGTGTACTGCCAGTCCCCCGAGTGCATGCGCTGCACCCACAGTGAGGGCCTCAACCAGAAACTGTACCACAACCTGCAGGAGTATGCCAAGCGCTACTCGTGGTCTGGCATGGGCCGTATCCACAAGGGCATCCGCGAGCAGGGCCGCTACCTCAACAGCCGGCCTTCCATCCAGAAGCCTGAGGTCTTCTTCCTGCCTGACCTCCCCACCACACCCTACTTCCCTCGGGATGCGCAGAAACACGATGTGGAGGTGCTGGAGCGGAACTTCCAGACCATCCTGTGTGAATTTGAGACTCTCTACAAAGCTTTCTCAAACTGCAGCCTCCCACAGGGCTGGAAGATGAACAGCACCTCCACTGGGGAGTGGTTCACCTTTTACTTGGTCAATCAGGGTGTTTGTGTCCCTAGGAACTGCAGGAAGTGCCCACGGACGTACCGCTTGCTGGGAAGTCTTCGGACCTGTATTGGGAACAATGTTTTTGGGAATGCATGCATCTCTGTGCTGAGCCCTGGGACTGTGATAACGGAGCACTACGGACCCACAAACATCCGCATCCGGTGCCACTTAGGTAAGCTGCAGGAGCAGGGTTCCTCAGCAAGGCTATTCACAGCCCTTCTGACCAAGGGGATGTGAGCACTGGGCAGCTCAGAGAGCCCGTGCTTTTATTAAAAATTAATCATCCTAAAAAAATAATCATCATCATCCTATGTATAATTTTGATAGCAGAAAGTGAGTCCCCCATGAAACCTGAGATTAGATAAGCCCGATTATTCTTTTCAGCACTAGGACTGAACCCAGGGCTTTTATACAGAGCTACATCCCCAGCCCTTTTTGGTTTTGAAACATGATCTTGGCAAAATTAGTGGCCAAGTTGCCCAGAATGAGCTCAGACAGGCGCTCTTCCTGCCTGAGCTTCCCAGAGTGCTTGATTCCCAGATGTGGAGGCACACAGATGTCAGGTGTTGTTGTCTTTCCGCAGCGCTGATGCTGAAGCCCAGGACCTCTTATGCGCTAAGCACGTGCTCTGCCAACAAGCCCCATCCCAGCCCTGCACCTAATCCCTGAGAGAGGCTCTGTAAAAAGAATTCATGTGATGACAAAAATGTTCTCTGCCTTTGCTCAACATCCGGTATAGCACCCACTAGCCTCAGGTGACCATTTGGTGCTGGGAACATGATTAGTGTGGGGCTGTGGACAGATTTGCAGAAGAATGCTTGCCTAACATGTGCAAGGCCCTGAATTCTATCCCTGTGCTAGGAGACGAAAAGGATATACAAGATATGGCCAGCACAGCTGAGGGACTGAAGTTTTGACTTAAGTTATGATAGTTACATATGGCGCTAAAGCCAAAGGCGCTGATGACATCCAGGATGGTGTGAAAGGTGCTTAGCATCTCTTAATCACCAAGGAGGACCTGATACTTGGTGCAGAGGGCATTTTATTCAGATTCTGGCAATACTGGTAATATATGTATTGTGTGTGAGAAGTGAAGGTTTGGCACACAGTGTCTGGAGTTAGGTCATCTTTGTTCACACCCTGGCCCTACCCCTAACTAGATCTGTCAGGTTGTGCAAGCCCCTGACACTCTGAGACTCATTCTCCTCATCTAGAAAATGGAAGTACAAGTCTTCTACCCAGAGCTAGCCTGAGAAGCTAGTCAGAAAGTGTGTGTTGAAAGTGACCCACAGCCTGGTATAGGGCCAGCCCTCAGTAGGACAGGCTAGGTCACAGCAGCTCTGTCAGTAGGGCAGTTAGGCCTCCAGTGCCTGTGCTGCCTCCTGCCAGGGGATGGAGGCGGAAGGGTGCTTCCTGGATGATGGCCCTGCTGGTGAGCAGCCCAGAGTAGAGAATGTGGTGGGAGGTGCTGCTCCTGGCCTTAAGAAGCTCCAGCACTGCCTTTGGGGTTGGGCAAAGAGGACAGCAAGAGGATCCCTGTGTGGGCTGGAGTGGGGTCCATCAGTGTGTCCTCTGTTGTCGGTTTGTAGTGCCATGGTTAGAACCTGGGTCCTTGGTACAGGGTACACTGGGGCCTAAACCTTGGTACCCCTTCTTTTCTTCCCTAAGCCAGAGGAAATGAAACCTCTTTGTGGGGCTATTCTGAAGAGCTGCACAGCTGGGCCACACCTCCAGCTCTTTTTTTCTCACTGAGTTGCCCGGGATACCCTTGAACGTGCAGCCTCCTACCTCAGCCTCCTGAGTAGCTGGGATTACAGGTGTGTGCCACCATGGTGCCTTCTTTAGTGTGTTCTGCAGGGAGCCTCAGCTGCTGGGGAGCAGCCTTGCACCCTTCTTTACCCACAGGGGCTCTGCACCCCTACTCTCCTCTGTGCTACAGGTATAGATTCTAAGTAAAATGTGGTTTAGAGAGAACTGTACTCCTTAGAAAGAGGAAGAAATAAGTAGATGAGGACCATCAGTGTGGTGGACATTCCGAGTCAGTGCAGGGTGGACAGAGGTGCAGTGGCAGTCTGGATTCATGGATTCAGTTGTGAGCCTGGGCGGGAGGCTGGGGTCCCTGGGCCCTGGTGCATGGGCTGCAAAGTGGAAACAGAGCTGTTCATACACAGAATTGCCCACAGGGTGAGAGAAGTCATGTCTTAGGTGGCCACTTGCACAGTGCCTGACATGTGACGCCATTCAGTAAAGACCATAAAAGATGATCCGTGTGGCATGGTCTGTGCCCTCGGGAAAGTGAGGGGGTGGGCAGTGGTGGGCAGGTGTAGGGAGGCACCAGGCCCAAATAAGGACCCCATGCAGCCCTGCCTGCTCTGTACCTCATGAAGTCTGAGACATGGTACCTCTGACTTCTCCCTAAACTGGACGGAATCAGACCTGTTAGCGGGGCTCTTGTGAGAAATAAAAGGATTAGGTGTGAAGGGACAGGGTGGCCTGCAGGCAGGGAGGGCGTGGTCAGTTCCTCTGCGAGGCCAGGTGTGAATCTGAGTGATGACCGTGGTCAGTAAATCCCTGTGCAGGGTACCAGGTCACACTCCAAACCACAGGCCCACTCCAGGTTATAGATGGGGCTGTGTGGGCAGCAGGGCTGGGTGTGGTCAGGGTGTGGAGGAGCCAGGCCTTGCCTTGGGG
The DNA here is from genome assembly GCA_004027025.1 of Myocastor coypus. Classification (NCBI taxonomy): domain Eukaryota; kingdom Metazoa; phylum Chordata; class Mammalia; order Rodentia; family Myocastoridae; genus Myocastor; species Myocastor coypus. Next base: position 60,232 of record PVJA010002543.1, read on the forward strand.
CTTGTGGCAACTGTGTCTGGGTTTTACTGCTATTGCTTGACACTGGTCAGAGGGTGTGGGGAGCACAGGGAGCCTCAGTACTGGGTAGGAGTCTTGGTGGTGGCAAGTGATGCTTTTCATTTTAGAAGTTTCATGTTTCTGTGCTTTTGCTTTCTGTGGTGCTTGGGATGAAATCCAGGGCCTCATGCGTGCTGGAGAAGCATCTACCACTGAGTTGCATTACCAGCCCATGTTTCTATACAGGCTTCCAGAAGGATGCAGAAAAAAAGGCATTAGAGGATCAGTGGGACAGAGTTCCAGAAGGAGAAAATCTAGGCTTTATTGCCTATGTGTTAATGTGTCTTATACATCTGTACAATGTGTGTGTGTGTGTGTGTGTGTGTGTGTGTAAACACACCCACAGAGGCCCGCATCGCAGCGTCATTCTCTTGGCCCAGCTAGTTAACTGCCAAACCCAGTGTGTGCTATGTGTTTCCCACTCAGCCAGGATCCTTGCTGGAAGCCGTCCCAGTGGGGCGTGGCTGCTGCTCTGTGGCCAGGGCCAGTGTGGAGGTCAGACTTTCTCAGAGTTTCCTGCTTTACAGATTACTATGCACCCAACAGGGAAGCAAAGGTGTTGGGTTCCTAGACCTTGTATGTTGACATAGAAAGAGCTAAGAGGAGCTCAGGAGCAGATGCAGTATGAGATGGACTCAGCTGAAGGCAAAGTCCCAGAGCTGTGTTCTTGAGATACCAACACTGTCTCCCCCTGCTCTGCTTCTTGCTAGGTTGTACAGTAATTGATAGACTTGCCTGAAGACCATGGCAGCCCCCCCGCCTTCGCTCCCTACTTTCCTCATCTGTTGATTTGGTCCTCATCTGCTGAGCCCTGCTGTGAGCTGCCTTAGGGGAGTTGTCCCTGTTCCCTGTACAACTACAGGACAGCTCTTGGCCCAGCCATCCCCTGGCAGGGACAGGGCTGGGATGTGCCCACTGCACTGCCATGGACTCCCCGTAGCCACCGCTGAGACCTAGAACTCTCCAGGCAGCTGTCACTGGGGAGACAGATGCCACATGAATATGCATTCATGTGCTTAGCAAATTTCAGCTCCACAAACACAATCAGGCACCCATTTGTCTTTTCTATAGATGTCAGGTTTCTAGGTAGTGGGCGCTGGTAGAGAGAGCTAGGATCATCTCAAATGTACCTGCCCTTCCCACGTGTTGGCTCCAGCCTCCTGCAGTGGGGGACCCTTGGAGGACAGAACCTGTTCACCCCTTTTTCCTGCATCCTTCAGAGGTCAGTGGGATGAGGACAGCAGCTGTAAGCCCTAGAGGAGCCTGGCTATATGGGGTGCCCCACGGCTGCAGGCAGGGCTTGTCTCTATCTCAGGACGCTGGAAACTCTGTATGGGGGAGTCTTGCTCATTTCCACTGGCTAAGCTCATTGCTGGGCCTTCGCAGTGATGGACCATCGGCAGGCTGGAGCAGAATGTGGGAGGAAGACGAAGGCGAGAAGCTGGCAGGGAGTCCAGCCAGCAAGCCAGGCCATTTCTCTCTTGCACCATGGTGCATAACAGTGAGTCATGTAGCAGCCCAGAGGAAAGGTAGGCTCTTTCTGAGACCCCTGTGCTAGAGTGTCCCTGCAAAGAGGTCCTTCGCCCTAAAGGCCTTTTCTGTCTGTGCCAGCCAGCAAGGGCACACACAGCAAATGTGGCTAGCAAGCCAAGCACCTTCACCCCTAACCCCCCCACCCCCACTGCCCACAACACAGCAGGAAATGACAGCTCAGGGTCAGATGGACAGTCTCAGCTCTCTAGTGGGATGAGCTGTTGAGAGTTAGACAGGCTAACTCTGTAACCTTCAGCAGCCTGTTCACCACCAGTAACCTGTACTAGCAGCTATATCCTAGCGCCCATCTTTACAAGACGTTGTTTGGAACCAGATGGACTCAGTGCCGGTGAAGACTGACTGGTAACTTAGAGATCTCATAAACTGCCCAGCTACTCTGTCTGGAATGAGGAAATGATGTTTGAAAAGTGTTCATTTAGCACAAATCTACACACAGCTTTCAGTTAGTGGTAACAAGGATAAGCATCACATAGCAGCCTTGGAATTAAATAGGCCAATTTACAGATGAAGGTAGAAACTTTCCCACAGTCACACAGCACATGAGAGTCAGAGTCAGGCTCCAAGGGACAGTCCACTCAGGTGTGGGTGTGTCTACAGTGGGGCCAAGGAAGTGGCATTAAAAGTTGTCATCCTTGAGCCTCCAGATGCATTTAAAGGTGGATCTAGCTGGGCGTGGTGGCTCACGCCTGTAATCCCAGCACTCGGGAGGCTGAGGCAGGAGGAACAGTGCAAGTTCGAGACCAGCTTGGGCTACAAAAGTGAGCTCAAGGCCAGCCTGAACTGCATAGCGAGACCCTGTCTCACAAATAAAAAATAAATAAATAAAATAAAATAAAAATAAAGGTGGATCTGTGAGAGCTGAGCTCCACGTGAGCACAAGCAAATGCAGCAATGGATAAGCAGTTGCTTGACAAGGCAGGTATGAGCCTAGCTCCCCTGATTTCCTGGGACCCAGGGGTCTCAGAAAGGATCATGAGCTTCAGGCTGTGACTTAATAGAGACACCAGGACCTGGGGTGATGCAGCCCGCAGAAGCAAGGGCTTTGCCCAGTGAGCACTCTGGCACTCAGCCTGCTTTTGCCTTACCAAACTCCCTCACTCCTAGATGGGCTGTGCTCATCGGCATGAGCTGCTTAGACAGAAGGTGCCTTGTAAACCAGAGATGGACTTCTCACTGCTCTCGGGCCAGAAAGCCAAGGTCCAAGTCTGGGCAAGCTGGGCACTGGCGAGGCTGAGGGCCCACACCTGATTCCTAAATGGCGCCTTCTTGCTGTATCCTGAAGGGGCATGCTCCCTTGTCCCCTGCTGTAAGGGTGTTCATGCCATTCTCGAGGGTGCTGCCCTCGAGATGACATTCCCTCCAGAAGCCTCCTAACACTGTTGTCCTGCGCTGGGGATTTCACATAGCAATTGTAGGGGCACAGATGTTCAAAGCCTAGCACTACTCTGGAGGAGTGAGCAGGCAGCCAGGGCTATGGAAAGCCTCCCCAACGCAACCAGCCTCCACCTTCTGCCCACCTGGGCCTCACCTGCCTTACTCTCTTTTCTGTTCTTCCACTAGGTCTGAAAACTCCAAGTGGCTGTGAGCTGGTGGTAGGGGGTGAGCCCCAGTGCTGGGCAGAAGGCCGCTGTCTCCTGTTCGATGACTCTTTCCTACATACCGCGTCCCATGGAGGTGGGCACCAGCCTTCCTCATTGCTTGCTTGCTAGCTTGCTTTTTTTTTTTTTTTAAATCAGTAAACTAGCCGGGTGTGGTGGCACATGCCTGTAATCCCAGCACTTGGGAGGCTGAGGCAGGAGGATCGACGCGAGTTCGAGACCAGCCTGGGCTACAAAGGTGAGCTCAAGGCCAGCCTGAACTGCATAGCGAGACCCTGTCTCAAAAAGACAAAAAAAAAAAAAAAAAAAATCAGTAAACTGTGTTTTTAAGAGAAATTTTAGATTTCTAGAAAAAACTGAGCAGAAAGTACCAAGCCTGTGCCTTCCCATCACCTTTTCCCTAACACACACACCAACACATGCCTAACTTCCCAGTCTGTGGTTGTAACACACATACTGTAATTGGTGGTCAACACATTATCCCTGGGAGTGCACAGCATGCATTAGGGTTCACTCTTGGTGGCATTCTTTCAGTGAGTTGAAACAGGCACATAAGGACAGGTGTCCACCATGCCTGTGCCATGTCGGGTGGTTTCCCAGCTGTGCCGGTCACCTTTCCATTGCTGAAACAAAATACCTGATATAACTTAAAGGAAGAGAGGTTGGTTTGGGCACCTGGTTTCAACTGATTCAGTCCACAGCAGCTGGCTCCCGGGCAGGAACCACATGGTAGAAGGGTGTGGCTGAGCAAAGCCGCCTCAAGCCAGCGAGGCAGCAGAGAGTAGGGAACAGCCAGAGAGAGCGAGGGGCTGGAAGCAGTCACACAGCCTTCCTGGTTGGGCTCCGGTGACCTGCGTCCTCCACTGAAGTCCTCTTCATAGCATAATCAGCTGAGAACTCGTATGGGCATCAATCCCCTGATAATACCTTCAGAAAGCCCCACCTGGGGACACTTCATATGTGAGCCATGACGCTGCTGAGAAATCCTCCACAGCCCACCGAGCCATCCTTCCCTCCCTCTCCTGTTCCTTTCCCCTGCTTGCTCAGAACCTCATGAAGCCATGTGGGTGTTCCCCTTCAGGGTGGGAGGTCTTCTGGTATTCCCATCAGGCCCCTGGGCCAGGGTCTTGACCTCGGTGGGCTGAACCTGTCCTCTCCCCTGCAGGCGTGGTGGAGGATGGCCCACGGGTGGTCTTCATGGTGGATCTGTGGCATCCCAATGTTGCAGCCGCCGAGCGGCAGGCCCTGGATTTCATCTTTGCCCCAGGACGATGAAACAACTGCCTGTGTAGGAGCTGACGAGGGGCAAGGAGCCCAGGTGGCCAAGGGATGGTCCAGCCACGCCCGAGCTCAGATTCCATGCTCGGAAGCCTGTCTCAGTGGGACCCTCTCCTTGGAATCTCCTGTCATGTGGGATTCCTCTCTTTTGGTTACTGTAAATGGAACTTTCAGCTTGTATTTCCTTTGATTTCTTTTTTCCCTTCTAGTCATTAGCTCTGGAGATTCCTTTCTGGCCTACCATTGTGTCTCTTTGACTCTGTGAGCAGAGACTTGGTGGCCCGTCGGTCTTGTTCCACTGCTACTTGGTTTTTTTCAGTGTTGTCAAACAGAGTAGCCCAACAGTTTGCTGTCTGAATGTCATCATGTAAAACCTGTGGTCATCTTCAAAGAAAAGACAACACAAGCCAGAAGGCCAGAGAACTTCACTTCTGCTGCTGGCACACTGGAGGCCTTCGCTACCCCGGACAGGAGCAGCCCTAGTCCGTGCGCCTGGCCAGTGTGCTGGTGTCTGTGGTCATGGCCTGGGGAGATGTCATGATTGCTGCCCCACTTCAGACTGCCAGGTTCCAGCTGGCAAGTAGCCAGGCGGGAGTGACCAGCGGACCTTCTGTCAGTATACTTCCTAGCTGAGCTGAGGACTGCAAGTCAGGAGTCGGGCTGGGCTCCCCAAGCCAGCCACCAAATGGGATCCATTCACTCACTGCCTACAGAGCCCACTGCCACACCAGGCCTTGCTGCCTGCTGCTGTAGCTGCTTTAAATCCACAGTGGCGGACGTTAGACGGGCTGGTGGAGGCTGTGCTGGGATAGGGCCTTGTGGCTGTCTGGGGACATTCCAGAAACTCCTTTCCCTGGTGGAAGTAGAGCCCTGAGTCTGACCATCATAGCTGACCTGCTGTGTAAGTCTGTTGCCTGATTTTTATTTACCTGTCTATAGGTCCAGTGCTCAAATCCTAGACTTGGGAGACAGAGCAAGGGCCAGGCCTGAGTCTCATTGCATAAGGGTATGGACTTAGGGATGGTAACTCAGGTCACTGTGTGCAGGGACCTGTGGTCCCGGTGCCTGCTTTTGGGTCTCCTATGAAGGACATGCAGATCTAATCCCAAAGGAAGTTGAGGAAGCCACCTCTTGTTTACGGATGTGAATGCCATCTCCTGGCCACATGAGAGATGCCTTTTGGAACAGTGTCCAGCCTCAGCTGTAATGAGCCTAGGAGCGGATGGAGCTTCAGGCCATCACATGCATCGAGCTGGTGTTTCTACCCACATACAAACCCGCATCTTCTGGGAGGGGCAGCTGTCAGAAGGAAATGCCATCCAAAATATACCAGGTAGTTATTGGCCTGTGCAGAAAGAGACTACATCTGCTTGAGTTTTAAAATGTCCACATGAATATGTTCTGGTAACTAGAAAGGCAGAAAAGGGCAGAAGATTCCAACACACCTGAAGTCTTTGTGCTCATTAAGTCTCTTGTGAACAGAACCACTCAGGTGCATGACGTCTACACACAGCGACCGTTCTGCTCCAGGTTTACGAGGCCAACACCCCGTTCCCCCAGCTCCTTGGTACCTGGCTGCCACACTCAGTGGCATGATTGGGGAGCAGAAGATAAATAAAGGATCTTGCTGAAAACCACAGTGATGTAGTACAGTCATCTGTCAGGAAGAAGATGGGGCCTATGGGTATGTGGCTGTTGGTGGGTGCCTCCTGTCCCAGAGACAGGTGGACCACCGCTAGGGGTGGCGGGTACCGAATGAGGCCAAATGTGCTTCTAAAATGATGTGCTTGCAGCAGGAGACTGGGGGTCACCTCTGAACTAAGGAGCTACAGGTGGCGAGCAGGCAAAAAATGGGACTTGTGCTTGGGACTGCTAAGGATTTGAAGTTTGCACGAGTTTGCTCCCTGTTCACATTGGGCGAATCCCTGACCTGCTTGAGCCTGTTTCCTTCTCGGTAGAGATAGAACACAGCACAAAGGGGCACGGAGTGGCAGTGGTAGCTCCCTGTCTGTCACGGCAAAGGCACAGGCGACAGAGAAACAGACACAGGAAGTGTTCATTTTTCCCTTTGTTCTTAGAAGAGAGATTTAAGCCATGCTGGTGTCCAGGAGCCCCTGCAACAGTGCCGGTCCTCGGCAACAGCAGCCTGGCTCCTGGCAGTTTTGCACAGATAGTCCCTGCATTGTCCTAGCAGGGCTGCTAACACAGGTGCAAGAAAAGAGCACCTCTCGCTTGAGGCCAAGATCTTTCTCACCCTGCCAGTGTGTGAGTTGCCAACTAGGCAGTTGCTAAAGTAATTTACATGTTGTGATGAGGGATGGTAAGGTGAAAAAGGGGAGCCAGCCAGCTGTCCAGCTGCAAATGCAAACCGCTGTCTTCCCGCCCAAGGCAGCCCCAGTGCCTGTCAAGTGCCCCTTGTGCCCTTGCAGTCATGGCCAGCCCAGTACTTGACTTGCACACTGTTACGCCCAGCTCTCCTGACCCTAAACCCTTCCTCCCAGGCATCCATTTGTCATCCCCCAGAGTCACACCTTGTCTGGGTTGTCTCTGGTGACAGTAATCAATGTGTAATTCTGAGTACCATATAGAAGATAGTAGGGGAGAGGAAGGGCCTACTTGATGCAATGCTCCTGGACAGGGAGTGCTTGGAAAATGCTGACACCCAGCCTCTGCCCCCAGAGCGTCTTCCCTCTGTTGTGGGACTGGGGCCCAGGCAAGAGTATTTTTGGTAGCTTATTTCCTGTTGTTCCAATATGTAGGTGAGGCTGAGAGTGGCCAGTCTTCAGTAGCAAGGACAGTGAGCACCCAGAGGTGGCCAGGTGGAGAGTCAGGCCTAGGCTGTGTCCCTGTGGGATGCTGGGCTGGCCCCTGAGGACTAGCACTGTTTAACTCTTCTTGCCAACCAGACCCTGATGAGTTTCCTGCAAGACTGCAAAATCAGCTCTGCACTCAGGCTTGGGTTTTAGGGCCTGACTCAGCCCAGCTCCAGGCCTCCCAAGCTCCTGGCCCCACTTCAGGTCAGGCTTGGGCACATGATCCAAGTGCTCTGCCTGGCACTGTTGAGGAGATGCAGCTTTTCCTTGGGTGGCACTGCAGATTGAGTGGGAAGAAAACCTGAGAGCGAGCCCTGCACAGGTACTAGGAGCACCCTGTGCAGGTCATCTGGATCCTGAGTATAGCTCTGCCTGAAGTCGCTGTACTTCTGGACTTTGCAATTTCATGAGCTAGTAAACTCCTTTTTCTATTCTCCCCCCCCCTCCCGTTTTCTATTCTTAAGCAATGTTTGAACTCTGTCACCAAAAAGTCCTAATCCATTCTGAGTTCCAGCCATAAGATGGGCTGGCTTCATACTTGCTTCCATAAACTTATTTTTTTTTTAAAGAGTTTTTATTTATTTATTTATTTCTTGCTTCAGAACCTTTATTTGTTTATTCACTTATTTTTATGGCCAGCTCAGCCCGCCCCGAGGGTAGGGCTGGCACAGCATGTGGTGCCGGGGATCGAACCGCGGTCCCTGAAGCCGCCCAAGCTTTCCCAAGCAGGGGCTTTAGACCACTGAGCCACCCCACCGGGCCCGCTTCCATAAGCTTAAAGTGAGGATTGGATAATTAGATATACCTTGTTAGGTTCTGGGAGAATAGGAGGCACCCATATGCATTTTTAGAGTAAACAGGAGTAGCAAAAGCTAAGGACAGAATGTCATTGGGATTTTTGTTATTTTGTTCTGTGGTCCTGGTAACTGAACCCATGGCCTCACATGCACTAGGCAAGTGTTCTACCACTGAGCTACATCCAGCATCTTTATCTTGAGACAGGGTCTTGCTGAGTTGCCTAGGCTAGCCTTGAACTTGTGACCCTGTTACTCAGCCTCCTGCATAGCAAGAATTACAGGTGTGTGCCAGAAACGCTGCTCTGAAAGGTCAGCCTGTGCACTGCCAGCACCCTCCCGTAACAGCTCTCACTAACCAGATGTAAACAAAGGGAGCAGGACAAAATAAGGCCACATATTTTAGAGCTGCTGACAGATGGCAGTGAAAACACTCAAGCAGATTGCAGCGCTAGGTGGCAGGAGGCCACACACACGGGGACTGGACTCCTTCCCACCTCCTTCCTGGGTGGACACGTCGGCCCTAACTTCAGCTTCCCTGCCTTCACCCAGACAGCCAGGTCCCCGGGTGAGCCAGCCTCAGCTCGCGGCCAGTGAGGATGCTGAGCAGCCTGTGAGGGGCCTCTTCCATGCACCATCCCATTCAGCACCCCAGGACCACCATGCATCAACACAGGACAGAACCTGGCTCGGAACCTGCTTGGTACAAGCAAGGCCATGCAGCCAGCTGGTGGAAACTGGAATGGGGAGCCAGGCACTCCAGCCTGCTGCTCAGGGCAACTGCCCCTCCGTACCCATGGCTTCCGCTGTCACAGATTCAACCACCCTCAGATCGAAAATACTTGGAAAGAAAATGTATCTGAACTGCACATGTACAAATTTATTTTTCTTATATAATTCCCTGAACAGTACACTAAAACAACTATTTCCATTGCATTTACATTGTAAGAGGTAAATAATACAGAAGGAATTTAAAGTCTATGGGAGGATGTATGTAGGTTATACACAAATACTGCACCATAAAGGACTTGAGCAGCCTTGGATTTTAGTACCCATGGGTATGTATCCCTGCAGATACCCAGGGGCAACTGTATCTGCCCAGGTCTAGACACACTTCAGCTTCATCCCTGTGTGCACAGGGACCCCAGGGAAGCTGGCTGCCTTCACACATTCCTGAGACCCCTTTTTCTGAGCACCCACAAGAGGCCCCCGCTTGCATACTTCCTCCCCACTGCCTTAAAGAGGCCACTGAGGGTCTAAGAGAAAGAAAGCACCTGCTCCAATCTCCACAGCAGGAAGGTGCAGAGCTAGGACATGGACCCAGCTCTGACCCAGGCCCTATGGCTTGCTGCTGCGGCTGGCACCAGCTGGGAAGGCTGTGGAGGGCGGAGGAAGGCAGAGCCTCGGAGCGGCCAGCTTGTCTTGGCCCCCTGCCTGCTGGGCCACAGGCCAGGGAATACTCCTCCCGGCCACCCAGAGCAGGGCTGCCACTGGGTGTGGACCCAAGTGCATTTGGGCAATCATAAAACAGCCTCCAGCTTTCCAAAAGCAGCCTGGATTGAGTTCTCGGCAGCAACAGCTCCGTTCCAGTTTGCACATTTGAAGGTAAGCTTTTTTCACCTTGAAGCCTTTTGAACCTTCATCCAAAGCTCCCAAACTAAGTGGTTATATTGGAAAGATAGTCTCTTCCTAGGCTGGACGACAGATGTGGCTTTTACTCAGTCTTGCTATCTCCTCTGAGAGGGGCACTGTGACAGTCAGAATGGACAAAGCAGAGCCAGAGATAGGTGCCTGCTTGCCCTGCTGCTCCCTGTCTAGGACGAGCAGGTGGTGGAGGGATGGGCTCAGCATAGGGGTGGGTGACTGCACAGTTGCATTGGACAGACAGTGCACACCTGCTGTGACTTCAGTGTCAGCCGCCAGTGTCCTGCTCACTCCATGGGCTCCTGAGGAGCAGGCATCTCCTTGGCTCCTTCCCCACCTGCAGGCAGGGCCTATCATCAAGCAGGCACACCCTGCAGCCACTCCCACCCTCACCGAGTCCAGGTGCCATTGCTGTGTCGATTGCTCATTCCAGATCTGCCCAGGTCCAGGACACTGAGCCCTCTGCCTGGACAGCCACCACCTGCTGATGTCTCTCTTGCATGCTGGCTTCTCATCTGGCAAAAGCAGGGGACTCTTGCTGAGGACAGAAAAGCTGTGCTGCTTGGTCTCCCCTTTACCTGACACCTCTGTGACCTCAGCCTCAGGAGGCCTCACCTCTCCTGCTCTCCAATGGGCTCCATGCTGCACTCCTGAAGAGGCAGCTTAGAGTACTAGGGCAGACAGGTATATTACTTTCCCGAGGCTGCTGTAACTATTAAAAACAGTGGCTTAAAGCAACCATAATTCATTTCCTCACAGCTCTGGAGGCACAGAGTGCAGAGTGGCTTCGTTTGCCCTGCATTCTACACGTCCTCTGCAGCCTCCAGGACTGAATCTATTCCCTGCTTTTTCCAGCATCTAGTAGTTTTGGGCTCTCTGGGCTTGCGTCCCTTTAATCTCTGCTTCCCTGCTTACATGGCCTTCTCCAGGGGACACGTCTCCTTCAGCCTCAGCCTGGGAGACACATGGTGCCATCAGTGGCTGGGCTTGATGACCTAGGATGGTCTTCCACCTCCAGCCCTGACACCATCACACTGCACAGACTTCACCAAGCTAGGTAGCATTCCCAGGTGCAAGGGCAGGCAGCTGATGTCTCTGGGGACCGCTGCTCAGCCTGTTGCCCTGAGCCTGTGTTCTGCTGTAAGAAGGTCCACAAGGATGTGCCTGTACTGACCCCCTTGGGGTCACTGGATGAGGTGGGAAGAGACATCTCAGCCACAGTGGAAAGGGGTGGGGATAACCAGAGGTGACTGCAACATGATCCGAGTCCTCACTACCCAGTGCCCCCCCTCACCAGGTGACAAGAGTAGATTGTGCCTAGATGCCTCCCTCCAGAGATGAGGCGACTGGACTCATTAGGCTGCTTCCCTAGGGATCAGAGGTTCTTTCCCAGTGGGAGTCTGACAGCCGCTATTCATCTCTCCTGGGCGTGTGATCCTGGCTGCTCACAGGTGGTAGACTCAGCAGGGACTGACCCAGAACAGAGCCTCTGAGTCCTTCCCCTCCTGTGTTGTCAGCTGTGCAGTCTGTAGAATCTGCTCCTGGGTTACAGTGGCACTCTGGATGCCAGCTGTGACAACAGGGCAAGCCTCCTTCCCACATTGCCCAGGAGAGTGCAGTGTGCCCTGCCACAGGACGGAGCTGAACGTGAGTCTGGGGCTATAAGCCCCATCCTGGAAGCCGCCTGGGGCTCTCAGATACTTGAACAAGAACCTGGGTTCAGCTGCACGTTTCAGGACTTTTGTAACTTACTACTGCCAGGTAAGACTTAGGGACCTGTCTTTCATATACAAGAGATGGGATCCAGAAGGTTCCATTTTGGCAGTGGAAGAAAGTGCACCACATGACCGGATGAGAGAGCTGGCTCTCTGGTCTGGCACTGGGAACACTTCTGGAAAGGTTGGTGCCAAGGACCACAGACACTTCAGGGACAGGAGCACTCCACAGGCAGTATAACCAAAGTGAAGGACTGCCCCTTCGCCCCCCACACCTTGTCCTGGCAGAGGTCCCAGGACCAGGCTATGACTCACTAGGACCTCTCACCTACTAGCACTGCACCCCTGGCCCCCACAGATGAGTTTCCTCAGACTGCAGAGAGTGACCTGAGCCCTCAGGCTTCCATCAAGCCCCCACCGGGAGAAGGTGGCAAGGTAGGTAAGGGAGGCTGGCTGCAGGGAGCCACTCTGGGGCAAGCCTGTACTCCAGTGAGGGTGCCATGCTGTGAAGGCACCTAGGATGCTAGAGATGGAAGAGGGAAACAAACACCCCACTGACCATTTGCTGCAGCCCTGGAATTGGTGGAAGGAAGCTAAGGAAGGGCTCCACATTCCTACTCTAGTGGAGCTCTCCACAGAGGGATGCAGGGGACTATGCTCCCACTGAAGCTGGAGTGTGCTCTGCTACAGCCTTGTGGACACCAGGTTCATGGGTGGCAGATGGGCATCAAACGCATGTTACCTTCTGCCATACAGGTCACCCTACTCCAGAGAGGTTTCGCATACACAAAATTATCACCCTGCTCTTCCCCAAGGGTCGAGATGCTCAAAAGCGGCTCAGGCTGGCATCTGGTTCAGGTTCTCCTGCAGTAGCTATGGTGGCCAGGATGTGGCTGGGGCAATCTCATCTGGAAGGTGGACCAGTGCTGCAGGACCTGAAGGCTGCATGGCTGTTGCTCGAGGCCCAAGTCCCTTGCCACCCAGGCTCACAGCACCGCTCCCACATCCTTGCAGTGTGGCAGCCAGCTTGTCCAGAGACAAGCCAGGAGAGATGGTAAGCAGCGTGCTCTAAAACCCGCGCTTGGAAGCCATGCTCCACCATCTTTACTACCTTAGGGCAAGTCACCACGCACAGCCACAGTCGAGGAAGGGGACCAAGTCTTCTAACTGGTGCCAAAGTGGACACAATGTAAAGCAAGCCCAGTGTGGGGATCCTGACATTCTTCCATGTCTCTAGGATTTGTGACATGCTCTGAATCTGCTCATGGCTCAGCACTGGGGTAGCTTTAAGGGAATGCTGTGCACTGAGTTTTAGAAAGAGATGCATTTTATATCTAAAATATTTTTAGGTTCAAGGCAGCCCTATAAAATCAGTTAGAGAGTTCTGCTTTTTTTTTGAGACAGGGTCTTGCTATGCAGTTGAGACTGGCCTTGAGCTCACTTTTGTAGCCCAGGCTGGTCTCAAACTTGCACCATTCCTCCTGCCTCAGCCTCTCCAGTGCTGAGTTTTGCTTTTTTAACAGAGGATTTGCTGATGGCTCAGATTTCTGGGGAAGGGCTGAGGGAATGCCAGGAGGCATCCTTAGGGCACATCCTTATTGGGGAACAGTCCTCAGACACAAGAAGTCCTCTGTCCCGCCAGGAGGCAGATGAGAACAGATCTGGGCTCCAAAGGCTTTGCTTCCATACCTAGCACGTTGTGATTGTAGAAACAAAGAGATGAGATAAAACCTAATGAACATCCCAAGAAGCAGGGAGCAACAAACAAAGCCCAGGAACAGCTGCAGTCTGTTACCTGTGACCACGGACAGTTGGGATTCAAGAAGGCAGCTAACCGCTTCTCCTGCTGGCTCCCCGTTGGTTTCCTCCCTTGCTTGGAATGTTAATGGCTGTCTCCTCTACTTGGAATGTTATCAATTAGCATTTATGTGAACTTAGCGTTAGGGAAATAGTGGAAGTCAATAGACTGTAGCCTTCCTTCACTAAAGTGATTATGCACATTCCTTAGCCTGCCTTTAGCCCTCCATAAAAGTGAGATGCTTCTAGAGCTCTGGGCTCACTTCCTGAGATTAATCTCAGCGAGACCTCTGAAGCTACCATCACTGGATCTTCTCGTTTCCTTCAGCACCCGCTTGTAACATACAACATGTGATCTCACCAAGTTCAAGACTGAGCACCAATCAGAGTGGCTGCTTCCAAATATCCTAGTGATAGGGAAAGAGCGAGCTGTGCAAGTCTGTCATGGAAAGGTCTCTTGAGGAGCTGGCACAGAAATGTTCATTGTTTCTTAGAGGACTGATTGGAGAAATAGATGACATGTCCTAGCTTGAGGTAGGGTCCTGCTCCATCGAGCAAGGTGTCCACTTTGGCTGGAGAGACCCGAGGAAGGAGAGAAAGGTGACATGGGCTGGTGTGCTGGGGCAGCCACTCAAGAGGCTGGTGTTCACAGGGCTGTGGCTGTAACTCATGGGTCCTTAACTGGCCACACTGAGCTCAGGGAAGGAAAAAAAGTGTCTGTGGATAAAATGTGCAGAGGCCCTCCGTAGCCATGTAATCTGCACCCAAGGACTCAATTAGCCAAGGAGCAAAGGGATCTGGGAAAAATACCTATTGGCTCCAGACATGGACAGAAGGCTCCTTGTCATTATGCCTTGATACAGTTCCACAGCTACTTCCACAGCACTCCCACTGCGCGGTGCTGTGAGTGATCTGGGGGTGATGTAAAGCCAGGAAAGGATGTGTGTTGGCTTCTGCAAACACGACATGAAGTGGTTCCCAGGACTTCAGGACTCTCGGACTTCAGTGTCCTTGGGCTCTGTGGGAGCCAGTCCACCTACCCTAAAGGCTGCCTCCACATACGTGTGCACACACCCACAGCAGTGTGCACCTTAACTCTGTCACCAGAATGGTTACAGTCATTCATGTTATTCATGGGTTTTGGCCACTTAATTAGTAGCCCTTGGGAGCCTGTCTCAAGAGACTGCGCTGTAAACATTAGATCATTAACATCATCATTTTCAAACAGCACCTTAGGTACTGGCTGTGAACATTTGAGTTGAGATTCAGCCCATCTGCATCGGATTACCACAAAGGACTTGAAGAAGCAGGGTCCATGTGTGAGGCACCACGTGGGCTCAGAAACCCAGGCCCGCACACTGTTCCCTCCATCACAGCCACCACTGGTGGGCGCAGTTCTGCTCTTCCCGCAATGTCTTAGTCTCCTCTCTCGGGCCCCCATGAGACAGCATGCAGATGCACAACCTTTCCTTCCCAAATGCAGCACAGACCAGTTCTCCATCTGTGCACTGGCTGATATGCCTCATGACCTCCGAGGGCACAGTTCCTGTGGGCAATGGCATTATCAGGACTTGCCCCACAGCTATCTTCTGAGGACCTGGCTTCCGCAGACCTGCCAGGAGGAGCGCGTGGGAGGACCCCGAGCAGGGGCAGTGGGGACAGCAACGGGCCCATCTCCTCAGTGTAGTCAGGCTCCACATGCCCTCCTGCCTGGGGCGCTGAGGACAGGGAGCACGTAGCCAGGTTCTACAGAGTGTGGCCCTGGGATGCTTGGGCAGCCATTCAGGCAGAGATGGAGAGCAGCAGCAAAAAGTCAAATGCCCTGGCTCTGTGTGACAGGGAAACTGACCCTGAACCTCTCTGGGATGAAGACACAAGTTGCCATGTGGGCCCAGCATTGCAGGTGTGATCAAGTTCTTTACCAAGTACACAGCATGTGCAGACTCCAAGAACAGCCCCCAAATACACACATTCCAGCCTTTAAAAAGTCACAAATCTCAAAATATTTTGTTCCTTCAAGAAAAACAAAGGACCCTTTCCCATGACCAAAGGTGGAGTTTCCCCCCGCCAGGTGAGATCTCAAGGCTGTGGCCTGGCTCACAGTAAGTTCACGCCATGCTTCAGCAGCTTCTGCTTGGCTTTGCCTGAGAGGCTGACGGCTCCATCCTGTGGGTTTGGGAAGCCAGAGCCCTGGCTGGCAGACACCAGTGGCTGGAAGTAGGTCTCCTGGGCAGGGCTACAGCAGGCATACACAGCCGTGGAGGCGTTCCTGTCAGCAAGGCAAGCAGACAATGGTCCCATGGGGCCAGAAGGAGGCTTGGTCACAGAGACCTCAGTAGGGCTGTCCCTGGGATGCCAGCATGCCAAATGCTGTGGTATGCAGCGTGTGACTCAAGATTCATGTCATTCATCTGAGTCCCAGGCCTCGGTGCCAACAGCAGCCTTCCCAAACTCCTTTCAGCTTACTGCAGGTCAAGACAGTCTATGGTGGGACCTGATGTCTTAAACCATGTCCCCATGTGGCCTCAGTTCCCCAAGTCTGGCCTGATAGTGGAGTCACTAAGGCTCCTCTCCCCCAGATGTCTCCTATGTTCAAGAGTAAAGAGAATTCTATCTTCTCTGGCTCCTCCGCCAGGGACTTCAGGGGTGTGAAGGGCTCACTTCCTACCACATCGGGGGATGAGCTCTTCATGCAGCAATGGGAGGCACTGTGGCCTGGTGGGTCTGGTTCACACAGCAGGGGCCCAGCCCCACCTCCTAGCTATGTGCTCCTAGCCGCTGGCTGGGGGTTGCTCTGAAGTGCAGTGGAGCAGGCTCACTGGTGATGGGAGATGGAGGGAGATGCCAGCTGGGGACAGCATGGCAGGTGACAGCGTCGAATGCCACCATGCTGAGGCTACTCTGTGCCTCAGGGCCATGGCCCAACCCACCCTCTGGCCAAAGCTGCCCCCTCAGACCCATGAGGGGAAAGTATATGCCCTTCAGAGCCACAGAGGCCTGGGTCCAAGTCCCAGCCCTGCAGCACAGTGTGACTGTGGCCCCAGGACAGTTACTGACTATTGATGCTGCAATCTCCTCATTTGGGAACTGAGAAAAAAAATGCACTGGGCCGGATCATTCCAAAGGCTAAACAGAAAAACAATGCACATCCCCTCTGTCCCTCGGTTTTGTCTTGTTAGCTGCTGTTTCATAAGAGATGCAGACAGAACAAAACAGAATGTGGGTAGTAAAATACTGTAAATTATAATAATAATTTACAGACCTGTTATCTATGCCATGGTGTGAGAAAACCACCTGGAAAACAGTATATTAGTACAATCTTTTTTTGTTCTAGAAGGACTATCATGCTAATTAAAATAAACATGCTAGTAACCCACGTTTTACGTACAGGAATAAAAGCCAGGAGTAAAATACAGCAAAGGGAGAAATGTGGTTATTTCTTTGTGTGTGATGGACAGAGAGAGAAAATATCTTACTGTACAGATTTTTGGATGCCCTGTATTTGCTTTTGTGAGCACACACTACTCTTTTAAATCTGAAAGGCAACAATGTTATTTCAGCAAGCACATGCATCAGGAAGGTGTGTGACTCTGTGACAGTGACATCCTGGGTTTTGTCACCAATGGACCTGGGTATCTAAGCCAGAGAGGGACTCAGAAAATCCCTGGCACCTGAATGGAGGAGAACAGATAAAGGAAGGCCCTAAACACAGCCAGAGTACTTTTCACTGTGAGCTGCGTGCCAGCCACCTGCCCAGACAGGGTCCCTTGGAGCTAGGCTGTGGGGAGCACGCCTGGCATGCGTAGCTCGCAGGCTCACCTGACAGTCATCTCGTACAGTGTGGGCCGCTGGGCGAAGTCTGAGTGCATGAGGCTGACGGCCTGCAGGAAGTGGCGGTTCTGGGCCAAGGCCACCGGGGGAAGGTTGGCTTCCAGGAAGAGGATACGGGTGGTGAGTTGTGGCCCCTCCACTCCCATACAACTGGGTGGGTGGGCTCACAGCTCACAGCGCGGATGCCAAGGAAGAGGGAAGAGCAGACACAGCATGCCACCAAGTTCTGCCTGTCCCCCAGGAGCTGTGGCCAGTTCCTGCACAGGGACTTCAAGATTCCAGGCAGGCTGTATCGAGGGTATCTGGGAGGATTCCCAGGGAGGCATCACCCTGACCAGGAGTCAGGTACTGAGGCACACTGCCCAGCTGCCCCAACACTACCTCCAGAGGCATCCTTACCCTGCACCCCACCAGCTCCTTACCCGTGAGCACATTCTGGATGTGGTCGTGGTGCACGAAGCTGTAGGTGCTGCTCGTGGGGCCGGCCTGGTCTCTGATCAGTGTCTCCTTCAGGTGTACCTCCAGCCCATTGAGGGATGCCAGGCTGCTGTGGTACTGCAGAGGGCAGGAGATGGAAGCAGGGCTGCCCTCAGAGCCCACACAGGACCCTGCATCATGGGCTTAGTGAAAACTCCACTGAAGGTCTCAGGGGCTACTTGATTCAGCCCATGGGGATTCTGACCAATGTTTCTGCCTATTCTCAGATAAGCACTGACTCATGCTCTATGTTCTAATATTCCTAAATGAAGGGACGCTTGCAGGAAAAAGAGAGTTGGACAGAAAACTAAAAAGAAAGAGAGAGAGAGAGAGAGAGAGAGAGAGAGAGAGAGAGAGAGAGAGAGAGAGAAAAGAAGGAAGCAAGCAAGCAAGCAAAAACTGCCCATCACCTCCCCACAGTCAGCCATGGTACACCCCCACTCTAACCATGGCTTCCCAGGGGCAGTGTGTCCACAGTGCTGCCGGCTGGGACCATGCCGATGGTTGGCCAAGCTTCTCTCCACTGCACTAAGGATAGGACCATCCCTAGGAGACTCACAAGGGTCGCTGGCTGCCTGTGTTGGCTCAGGGAGGAGCCTAGTTGAAGACAGCTACCAGGCAGATGAGGGACCCCATTTGCATTGTTCAAGACCTCCCAATAAATAGGCAGTATGCAAATCCAGTTGCAACGTTAAACTATGCTTATAATTCTTGTTCGTGAAATGAAAATGGGATCAAACCACAGATAGTCACACAGATACCACCAGCTTTTTAACTTGATACAACAGGAGCTATGTTCCTGATTGGTAAATCTCCTAGTGCATTGTCCCCTATAGGCATGTGGTACTCTTCAGGCTGTGCTTAGGGCTGGACTGAGAACATCAGTTATGTCCACCTAGGGCCCACCTGAAACTGGGCCTCCTGGGGTCCCTTAAGCCACAAGACCACTGTTCCTGAGCACTGTCCTACAGCCCCCAGGTAAAGACATGAGCTCAGCAACTTCCTGGTCAGGTGACCAGGAACAAGCTATTAAGTTTCCTGTATTTATGTGTCTATGTCTGTAAACATGTGCATGCATGTATGTGTGCACGTGCTTCCTCATGTGCACAATGTCTTAAACAGAAAGGGTACAGTCATGCAAAAAGCTGTGTGCTAAGGAGAGTCAGACACAATCTCCTGTGGTCAAGTGACCAGAGTGTAGGAATGCCCACAGGCACCAACGTGCATTCACCGTGAGGGCAGACCACAACCTCACATCTCACAAAGCCAGAGGGCCTGGTTTCCTTGCAGGCACTGAGCTCTGCTTCTGGAACTTTCTGCCTAACTTGCACTCAAGATAAGATCACTTAGCAACAAACAGTTAACCACAAGATGCTGTGTCAGGTGACACGTGGACAACTACTGACAACTAAGTGCTCTTATTGGTACCAGGAGTGACCAAACTGTGGCCTATTTTTGTACTGGATGAAAACTAAGAATGTTTTTCATATAGTCTTTATAATTGTATATGGCTGGGGCAAAATGTACGTTACTGTGACATATGGAAATTATCTGAAGCTCCAACGTCCATATTCATGAAGTGTTACTGGCACACGGCCACACTAGCTACTTACATAGCATCTATGGTTGTTTCTGTACTTCAGTGGCAGAGCTGGAGCCGTGCAGAGCTGAAAATAGCCGCTTTGGAGTCTTTACACGAAGTTCACCAACCTGATACATAGTGATGCTCAACAGAGCACTGGGAGGCGCGGGGCTGAGGTTAATTCCCCGGTCCCTGACTTGTGGCAACACGGCAGCCAAGGGCTGGTCAGCCTGTGGTGGTCTTGACTTGCACAAGCAGCAGAGTGCATAGGATGAGCGTTCACAGAGAAGCACCACTGAGCAGGCTGTGGGGTGGGGAGAGCTCTTCCGTAAAATTTTTCATGAAACACTCTTGGCCTAGCTTCAGGACTTGTCTACTGACAGTGCCATCTCCTCACTGGGTAATGAATAATTGATCTGACCACGGCATTTGAAGGTCACCGAGCTTATCTTGGGCTCCAGGCAGGAAGCCACATCAATGGCTCTATGTTGCCCCCTGCTGGGAGTCTGCTCTATTCCTCTGAACCCATCCTTATCGGTCCCTTGGGGCTGCGTCCCTCCTGCTCCTCCTCCCACCCTTCCCACTGATGGACCTCACTCTCTCAAACCAGAGGTCCAGCCCAGCCACTAATAGACAAGCTGGCAACAGGATACTGTGACACTTTGGTAACACCCAGGATCCCTTTTTAAGGACTGTCCCCTCACTGTCCCATTTGGCCTGTAGCTGGCCACTCAGCAGGGACTCTGGCGTTCTGCACAGCTGCAGGGAGATCAGGTTGAGCATTTTCTTTGTGGGTCTAGAAGGGATAAGCAATACACAATCTTCTCCAAATACAGGCTTTGGATTTGAATAAGAAACTCAGGCTGATCCAAGTTGGGGTTTCCGTTACTTGAAGAAAAGACTAGCTTTTCCTCTTTCACAAAATGCATTGTATTTCCTGGAGGTGTGTCAGTATCAAACCTTACTCTGCATGCAAGGGCATAGATGGGCCTTGCCAAGCCATGCGCCATGTCCACCTAGCAAGAGCCACAGAGGGCAGGGCAGTCACCCTGCCTTTGCCTTCCTGATCAGCAAGAGCAGATGAGCTGAGGGACAGAGGCCGGGGCAGGGCAACCAGAAGCCAGCAGGAATTGTGCACCTGCCACTTGCCTAAGATCTATCTTAAACATGCCCCGTTTTCTTGCTGGGGAGGTGGGAACTGCAATGAATGTCTCCTCCCGGAACTGTTGCAAGACTTGGCTAAAATAACAGATGTGAAGTAGCATTTAGCACACAGCTATGCAGAACACATCCCCTCTCAGAGAAGCCTGTGCTACTTTTTTCTTTTAGGGGAGAATGTAAAAAGAAATGTATTATGTCTGGATACTGCTCCCCACACTGGTTCTTCAAAATGACGTTTCTAAGGCTCTGTGTTGTGCAGAATGGATTGGGAAAACTGAGGCGGTAAGACAAGATGGGGCAGCTGCAGCCCCATCCACCTTTGCTGTGTTAAGAGACATGATGAGGTGACAGGAATAGAGAATGAGGACAGAGGAAGCAAACAAGCCACAACTTGGTGCCTTGGGGTCTGTGGAAGGGGAGTGATAAGCCCATGCTCTGCAGAGGAGCAGCTCCTATTAGCAGCTCTGTGCAATGGGAGTAGCTCAGCAGCTTTCTCTCCTCCTCTAGTCCAAGGTGACTTGCTCATTTATGGAGGGTCACAAGCCCTGCATGCTAATAAGATCAGCTTAGAATAATATAGATTTAAGAGAAAAAGCAAGGCAAGCCCCAGGACACCATTTGCCCTGCAGCAATTTCAACCTGCTGTTCTTCCTGCTACCACTTTCCTTGCCAACTAAAGCAAGGCTGTTACCATAGCAACCAAATCTCCAGCACGAGCCTGGACCCTACAGAAGGTCAGATCACTGCTCTAAGAGGGGAAAGGGGCTGAATTGGTTCAAGAAGACCCCTCTAGAGCAGGTGGGGTTTCAGGACTCCTAGGAAGGTAGGCTGGGTCACCGCCATGCAGTGCTGGGGCTGCGGAGCGAAGGGCAGTAATTCCAAGAACTCCCAGCCCGGTGACTGCTGCAGGGTACAGATTCCAGTCATCAGGGAACCTAGAGCTGCACAGGCTAGAAAACGAGGCTGGGGCAGGAGCAATGCAATGGGTGCGCATGCAGCACCTGCCGGAGAACCACCTCATGCTACTTACTAGCAAGGAAGCAGCAACTCAGGCATGCGGGTGGAGAGCGACACAGCCAGAACTCCAAGCACCCAAGAAACTGGAAGCAGAAGGGGCAGAGAACCAGAGCCCCCATGCCTTTGTACCAGCACTGCACCACATGCATGGACTACCCCGCCCCCCAGACACCAAGGAGGCTGGCACTGCCATCACCCCCGTGGCATAAACAGGGAGGGACTGTCCTGGGACACAAAGCAGGAGGCTGAGCCAGCCCATCCATATTTCTAGCAGACACCAGAGGAGCCCCAAGAATGGATGTGGGGAAACTCACCACTTCCTCGATGGCTGCACTGTCTCTCAGCAGTGGTGCCTCAGCCAGCAGGGACAGCACCAACCCTTTAACACTGTGAGTGTAGAGGTTCATCTGCACAAGTCTCATGGGGACCTCAACCGGGGCCAACCTGGAGGGAGCTCTGTCTGCAGAAGGGCTGCCACCCTGGGAGTCTGAGGATTCAGAAATGCGGTCCAGGCCAGTGGCTGCAAGGCTCTCATGGACGCCATCATCTTGCTGGTCTACGCCTTGGTCCTTGCCAGAGAGCTCACTTCCTCTCTGCTCTGAATCTGGATCTGGGTGAGGGGACAATGGCCAGCTGGCCTGTCTGGGAAGGGGGTCTGTTCCAGAAATAAGGGTGTGGCTGCTGGTACCACAAAGATCGCCATGCTGCTCTTGGACTCCATTCTGGGTGAGGACGCCAGGGGAGGAAGACGGGTGGCTGCTGGTGGCCATGTCCTCATGTGGCACAGGTTCCAGGGTGCTGGCATCACCACCAGAGTCCTCATGGTGAAGACCTCTGCCACCCGGAGCACGCACTTGTGGGAAGGCACGATGACCCGAAGAGGGTCTCAGTTCCTCAGCTTCTGGAATGTGGATTCCAGACAAGTCTACCTCCTCCTGGAGAAAGCCTGGCTCCTTGTACAGGGAGCAACTGTGGCCAGGGACCTGGCCTCTGGCAGTACTGTGCAATGCTGTGGACCCCCAGTCCTTCATCTCACAGCCAGGCAAATGTCCATTCTCTCTTCTGCCCTTTGGCCACATTCTGTCAGAGGGCAAGAGCTCCGGGGTGGTAGCTGACATTTGAGCCACAAATGCCACTTTCTCAGTGGCATCATTGTGGGAGGCAGATGTGCTCCAATCCTTTGCAAGATGCTGGTCCGTGCTGTCCTGGAGCCTGGCTGGCCTAGTAAACAAGACACGTGTGAGGAGGGGGGGACACTGCCTGAGCAGCTCTGTGGGGGAGATGAGAGCACTGATTCCCTAATTGGCACAGGGTCAGTGACACACGGGTGCCTGAGAACACAGAGCCTAGGTGCTATCCTGGCCAAGCCGCAAGAGTAAAAGTAGCAGCTGATGTTTGGGGTTCTCAGCATGAGACCAGAACCTCCTCCTGAAAATGGAGTCCCTAAGTACAGTCATTCACATCTGGAGGGGACCCTGTGAGGCACTGTCACAACAAACCTGTAAGGAGACATTGTGCAGGGAAATATACTGCCTTATACAGCAGATAAGGGATTTGTTGCCTACTCCCAGATCAATACCCTCAAGGTGCAGATGACTGTCTATAGCACAAAACAGGCAGGGAACAGCGATGCAAAGGGACAGGCAGCACTGGGGCTCCTCTCAGTGCCTAAATAAGAGCCTCGCACGTGCAGTTAGATGAAGCCCCAGGTGACCTCCAAGCTACCTGGGTATCTGTTCCACTGGGAACTCATGGAGACTGGCAACTTCCTCTTCGGTCAGGAAGACAGTGGTGATCTGGACATTTGGCGGGAATGCTGCTCCTGGAACAGCAAAGTAACGTGGTGAGCAGGGCTCTCCCTGGGCTGGGGAAAACAGAAGGGCAGAAACCACTCCCGTAGTGATGCACTCCACCCCACAGCCAGCCAGAAAGCATGCAGGAAGGCAGCCTTCAACCCTGACCCGAGCCACCAGCACAGCTCAAGTGCTAGGACAGCAGGGAAAGGACCCCTTCAGACAGTACTACTGCAGCTGCAGAGAATGGCACATTCAGTTTAGTGTTTAGTTTTTTTAAATAAAGGTCATAAACCAGAAAAAAAAAAAAAAAAGTGCTTCCACTGACAAAAGGATTTCCCCAACTTAGGCATCCACGGGGAGCCAAGTTCTCCTGGGGATGCTGCTACAACCTGCAAAAGGGCCTCCTGCAGTCACCAGAGGCGAGGAACCCGCCTGAGCAGGATCTCTGCACTGAGGTAAGGCAGGTCTACATGCAGGGATCTAGAAGGCATGAGCTTGACGAGATTTGTGCACAGCGTTAAGCCTGAGGAGCTCTTAGATCCACTCCCTGATCTTACGTATGAGCAGAGGAAACACACAAAAGGGACCAGTGGCCCTGAGACGGCTTGTCCACTGACAGGCAGCAAGGCACGCCTTCCACAAAGCCCACAGTGCTGCACTCTACTTACCTGGGTCCTGTGCTGCGTCCCCTGCTGCAGGTGGTCTCTGAAAACAAAGACACATACGGGTTAGCGCTGGATATATCCCTTTCCTCCTGACCTCGCCAAGGAATTCACCTTGCCATCTGTTTATGAGCCCTCACCAAGCCCAAGGAGCTTGTCCCAGCCGTAGGCCAAGATCCTGACAGAAGGAGCAGAGCTTCCCTAAGTTGATGCTCCACCACTGCCAGAAGAGGCAAGGACTGGGCCTCTCAGGCTGCGTCACAGCAGAAGCTCACACACTGCTCAGAGTGCTGATTGTTCAGTCTTTCTCTCTGGGGAGTACACATGAGTTCACAGCTTCTTTGTATCACAGAGAACTGAATCTAGAACCAAACAGTACATGCTCCTCAAGGGCATCTGATGACCCGGGCCCAGTGCTGTACCACATCTTTCTGGCTCACAGACAAGGCCAGAAACCTAGGGATTTTCTAACAAGAAAACAGAAAACCTGAAGGTGCCAAAAGGGTCTACGAAAATAAAACACCCTGGCCAAAAAATGACTTTCAGTCCTATGAGGCGGTATGACTCATTTACTTCTTCAGTGATTTTAAAAATTCATCTTAAAGTTACTATACTGTCCACAAGCTTATTCCAAAAAAAAAAAAAAAACTCTTTTAATATATTTAGTACAGGATCTACTGGGTCTCACTACACAGATCAGACTCATAGTGATCCTCCTGTTTTCATCCTCACAAGCACTGGGATTATAGGCATGCCACCACACCCAGTCTCAGTCACCTCTCAGCATGCCCTGGGGGGCACAGCTGGCACAGTGCATGGGGGATTGAACTCCAGTCCCTGTGCCTGCCTAAGCAGGTGCTTTAGTCTGCTGAGCTATCTGGCTGGCCCCAGAAAAAAATTCTTTTTAAAAAATCATATATAATCCTTTCTCCTTGAGCTAATAACTTAATACTTGACATTTTTCTTTTAAGTTTATGCATCTTTTGTATTTTTGAGATACGATGAAAGAAAGAAAGAAAGAAAGAAAGAAAGAAAGAAAGAAAGAAAGAAAGAAAGAAAGAGAAAGAAAGACTGGATGTGGTGGCGCACAACTATAATCCCAGCACTTGGGAGGCTGAAAAGATGAGGATCACTATGATTCTGATCTGTTAAGTGAGACCCTGTAGACCCCGCACTAAATACATTTTTTAAAAAAGGAAAGAAAGGAGAAAAAAATATTGCATGAAATCTGACTTTTCAGCCATGTTTTTCTGCACATCTCAAAATCCTAGTACTCTGGGAGGTGGAGGCAAGTTCAAGGCCAGCCAGGGATTGTAGTATTCCTGAATTCCATCCCCAAGAATAGAAAACAAAAAATCAACTTGTTCACATAAAACAGTAATAATGTAATTCCTGTCATCAAAACACCTTTGGCCCCTTTATTAGTTTTTGGCCGGATCAGCTCACCCTAAGAGCAGGACTGGTGCAGCATGGGGTGCCAGAGATCGAACCGCAGCCCCCTGCTCCTGCCTAAGCATGCGTAAACAGGTGCTCTGGATCACCGAGCTATCTCGCTAGCCCCTTTCGGCCACGTTAAATGGCCGGCTCGAATCTCATACCATTTACAGAGGCGTGGGCAAACTTATTACTTCCTGACCTTGGGCCAGCGGTTGGCTAACTTCTTCTGTTAAGTATAAGACAATATGTAGTGTCAGCTTTACGAGCCATGTGGCCTTGTCCCAGGACTCAGCAGTTCAGTAAAATTTATCTGTACTGTAGGCAGCTGGCTCACAGGCCAGTTTGCGAAATCCCAACTTAAGACATTTTTCATGTCCATAAATCCTGCTGTGAGAGAGGTTTCCTCCCTCCCCCAGCCCAGTGGTACCTTGGTTCACAAGTGCTTTTGTTGGCAAACAGTTTGGTTCACCAACAAAAGCATTTGGCAAAATTTGGTTTCTGTTTGGAGATCCTGCATCAGGTAATAAACATGATTGTGGCCATCTTTTCCAAAATCACAAAACAAATTAAGTTTGGAACCAAGACACCACTGGGAATCAAACCCTAGGCCTACATAAGCACTGAACTCGATCCACCCCATCCACCCACCTACCATCACCCATCCTCTCTCCCACCCACTTGTCCATCCATTCACTCAGTACCACAGACTGAACAAGGGTCTTCACACTCAGCTACATCCCCAGCCCTTTTATACTGGGGCAAGGTCTCTGTAAATTGCTCTGGGTGGACTTGAACTTGCAATCCATCTGCCTCAGGCATCTGAACAGCTAAGATGACAACCATATACCAAGGCTGGTGTATTTTTAAATTTTGAGATGGAGTCTGAGCTCACACTTCCCACCCTCCTGCCTCAGCCTCCCAAGTCGTTGGGATTATAGATGTGTGTCACTGCAGTGGCTGAAAACAGTTTTGAATATAAATTTCTCAGCAGTTAGAACCTTTCTTTAGTGCATATTTTAAGAAGCAGGAAAAGACATCTTCAAAGCTCCCTCCATCAGACTGTTTACCAAAAAGGGCATTCTCACCAACACCCCATCAACAGGGGTAGGGAGCCTGGATGGAGGCCCACCAGCATCTTGTGTCTACTTACTCCCTAAGGGAAGAGAGAGCTTTATGGTATACTGAAGTCACATTTCATACCCTAAAATACACAAAAAGAAAACAAATGACAGGAAGAAAACTGCCACATATCAGCAGTGGTTATCCCCATGTGGTCCAGTTCTGAGGAATTTTATTCACCATGATTATGCCTTTCTTTCCACTATAGACACAATTAAATAAATGCCAAATAGAAGTATTGTAAGAGTCTGTGTTTTCCTAAGTTTTTTAAAGGACATACTTCTTTACAGTGAGTCTCTAAAAAATCCACCATTTCTTTGACATAAAGGCCATCCTGATAACAAGCCAAATTCTGGCAGCCACTTGTTTGAAGGGAAAGCAACCATCCAAACCTGCCACATGGAAGAGAGTGCTTCCTGCCAACCTACTACCCTAACAGACTGAGGGTCCTGATAACATTCAGTGAAGCAAGCGCCCCAGGTCCATCCATGCTTGGGATCAATCCTACCAGACCAGTGGCACGGGGTGGGGGGTGGGAGAGCCTGGCCAGGCAGATGAGCGTGACAATACCTGGTCCAGAGGTGCAGGTCTATGCAGCAGGATCTTGGCGGTGAGGGAGGGCACGAGCTGGGTGCTCACAATGCTGCAGGCCAGACATGGGACAAGAGCACAGTAAGAAGAAATGCACTGGAGCCTCTGCACTTCAAGTGTGCCATGCTGGGACAACAGTGGGAGTTTTTACTGGTTAAAGCCCCTCTGAAAGGTATCTGGCAAGGGCCAGCCAAATAGCTCAGTGGATTAAAGCACCTGCAAACAAGCGCAGGGACCACGGTTTGATTCCCAGGCCTGCAATGCCAGCCCCACTCCCAGGGCACAAGACAGCAATTGAGACTGGGCATAGTGGCACACAATTGTAATCCCAGCTCTTGGGAGATTGTAAATAGGCAGATCACTATGAGTCCCAACTAGTAGCGAGACCCTGAAAGTGAGACACTGAATAACCTGTAGGTCCTTCCCTAACAATACAGGAAAAAAAAAGTATATCCTGGCAGTTCCTACCAACAGTTAAAATGCCTAATAAACCCTCTCACCAGGCTTGCACTGAGACATGCATAAGAATATTGACTACAGGGAAAATAGGAAACAAGATGACTAAAAGAAGATTCATTAAATAAATAAACCATGCCATAACCAGACTGCCAGCCCATGTATGAACTTCCCAAGAGCAGATGGACCTGTATTACCTGGTAAAGAAATCTCTAAAGACACACAGGGTCAATGTG
The DNA here is from genome assembly GCA_004027025.1 of Myocastor coypus. Taxonomy (NCBI): domain Eukaryota; kingdom Metazoa; phylum Chordata; class Mammalia; order Rodentia; family Myocastoridae; genus Myocastor; species Myocastor coypus. The sequence continues at coordinate 87,847 of PVJA010002543.1, forward strand.
CAGGGTTAGTGCGTATGCAGGGTCAGGTATGTGCAGGGTCAGAGCATGTGCATGGTCAGGTATGTACAGGGTCAGAGCATGTGCAGGGTCAGGTGTGTGCAGGGTCAGAGCATGTGCATGTGCAGGGTCAGGTATGTGCAGGGTCAGAACGTGTGTACGGTCACGTATGTACAGGGTCAGAGCATGTGCAGGGTCAGTGTGCAAGTTCGAAGTGTATGCAGGGTCAGAGCATGTGCAGGGTCAGAGTGCCTGCAGTGTTAAGTGTGTACAGGGTCGGAGCATGTGCAGGGTCAGTGCGTGTGCAGGATCAGTGTGCAAGGTCAGAGTGTATGCAGGGTCAGAGCATGTGCAGGGTCACAGCATGTGCCAGGTCAGTGCGTGTGCCAGGTCAGTGTGTGTACAGGGTCAGGTGTGTGCAGGGTCAGTGCGTGTGTAGGATCAGTATGCAGGGTCAGTACGTGTGCAGGGTCCAAGTGTGTACAGGGTCCGGTGTGTGGAGGATCAGAGAGTGTGTAGGGTCAGAGCGTGTGCAGGGTCAGTGTGTGTGCAGGGTCAGGTGTATGCAGGGTCAGCTATGTGAGGGTCAGTGCGTGTCCAGGGTCAGAGTGTGTGCAGGGTCAGAGCGTGTGCAGTGTTGTGCGTGTGCAGGGTCAGAGCGTGTGCTGGGTCAGAGTATGCAGGGTCAGTGCATGTGCAGGGTCAGAGCATGTCCAGGATCTGAGTGTGTGCAGGATCAGTGTATGTGCCCAAAGCTAGGCAGGAAGTGCACAGAAAGAGCCTGGATGCTATTTGCAACTGACTGTGGGGGTGGGATGAGAATGAGAAGACAGGAAAGGCACTTTTCAATGTGTCCTTTGTGTTTCGCCATTTTTTTTTTTTTTAACAATGAGAATGTGTTAAAGTACTAGCCATGTAATTTTAAAATGTACAAGGAAATGTAAAATAAGTGGAAAATGCTATCTTTGAAAGCTACGTGGTGGTGAGCTCAGCAACTGTGTAAGTAGAGTCAACACCATCCTGCTGAGCACAGAGGAAGAGGACGAGGAAATGAGATACATGCAGCACCGTACTCTGTCCTTCCACATCCACGGAGTCATTCCACTAGCCACACAGGGTCTCTTTCCCAGAAAGCAGCCTGTCCAAAGCTAGAGGGCTGGAGAACATGAAGTGCCTATTCAGGGCCCAGAGGCCCAAGAGCACTGCCCTCAGGAAGCACCTCTGCAGAAGCACCTGGAGTGCCCCTTAGCTGCAGTCACCCAGTCAGTAGCCCTCTGGGCTCTGCCCCCAGCACAAGTACCAACTCTCAGCCTGGAGTGGCTCTTACATGCTCGGCCTCCCAGACAGGCCCTCCAGGGGGCGAAGAGGACTCTAAGCTCTCAGAGGCCTGTGAGGATGCCTGGAGGCCTGGACACTGGGCTGGAAGTGGGGGGAGCATGTGATGCTGCTTTACAAGCTGAGCTGCAGCCAGGGCACTGGGCACCCCAGGCACAGATGAAGGTCACTGCGGGCTCAGGTCCCTCTGCTACACTGCTGGCTGCTACCCAGACTAGAGCGCCACAGTGACATTCTGTAAGCCCCAAGTGTGGAGAAGGCCCCCAACCGAGGCCGTGGACCCCACCCACAGGCCCACCTTTTCTAAGCACAATCGTCTCCAATCCCCAGTTGTGCTCAAAGACAGGAACATACCTCAACTCAAATTTAAACAGCATGATATAGTACAGGGCACCTCCAGGAACAATACAGTTTGCAAACAAGCACTTGGAAAAATTCTTTCTGTTTGTGAACGTTTCAGTGGGTGCTGAGCACAACTAGGGTCACTTTTTCCAAAATTGTGGAGCAAATTAAATTCATCGACCAAGGTGCCATCATATTTGCCAAACAAGCAGACATGGAAATGGCCAGGGATGGAGCTCCCTGCTGATGACCCAGAGGTGGCAGGAGGAGAGTATAGCAGAGGACAGGGACAGGGCAGTACTCACAGTCCTTTATAGAGGATGCAGCCAGCTAAAACATGTGGCACACGTTGGCAGGTCTGCAGGATGAGGGCTGCCTTCAGCAACAGCAGGGGCTCCACCTGCTCAGGGCGAGACACACGGCCACCATTAGCACACGCACAACCAGCAAGGGACACGGGGCAGTGGCCTTGGGAAACAGACAGGGAGGTTGTGACTCAAAGCCCAGAAAGGAAAAGGCGCCCCACAGTCAGACCCCTGTCATTCCTTGGGCCTGATATGCACTCAGTACCTATGACTGCTGATACCAATCAAGTGTCAAATGCCGGGCACAGGAGACCTCTCCAGAAGCTGAAAGGTGCAGTAAATATGCACATGGCTACTGTGGGGGACAATGCAGATTGTCTGGGAGGACTTGACTCTCCACACTGTGATGGAGATGGCAGCAACTCCTGGTGCCCAGTGAAATGCACCCGTTCCACAGAGCAGCCCTAAGGGAAACACACTGGTATGTGACCAGGTGCCATCATATAGCAGAGCAGTGCAGCTCGGTTTCAGACTCCCTGGGAGGGGTTGGTTGCCTAGAAGTTCTTAGAAGTACAAGAAAAGCATCTGAACCTAGACTAAAGTGTCCAGCAATTCTGCCCACTTCCTCATGTCTCCACCTGTCTTCCTGGCAGTGAGCCCCTGCAGGCACCCACAAGCTGCCAGGACTCAGCATGGATGAACCAAGTCCTAGGGCAGGTGACAGGTGATGAGCTTGCTTATCCTGTTCTAGCCTCAGGACTGACCAGTGTCAGCCGCACCCTGCATGACTCAGGGCCAACACCACAAAGGCCCCCTACAGGAGCAGGGAAAACCCTTCTGTTCTGTGAAGACTGCCACTGGCACCATGTTCCCATCAGAGGGGCACATTTGCTCCTGCTGTGAGATGCAGGAGGCTCATCTCAGATGCTCAGGGCTCAAACAGCTCATTCTTCAGGGAGCAGTAGAGGTGCGCTGGGCAGCCATACGGGCAACTTGATTTCACTGAGTGCCACTGGCAGAATGGCTCAAACAGGCTACCATTTCCCAACCTATGTGTCTATCTCCTCCTTACCCTTGTCCTCCTATCTCCTTGTCTCTGTCTGTCTGTCTCTGTCTCCCTGTCTCTGTCTGTCTCTGTCTCTCTTTATTTCTGCAGCAAGCTTGTTTCATAATGCTAGTGCTGGATATTTCTGAGGTTAAGAAGAATTAAATCAGATGATGTTATTAATGCTAAGAGTGGAGAGGTCTGGGTTCCTGAGTTAAGCACTGCTAAGGCAACAGCAAAATCGTAATTGCTTATACTAAGTACATTAAGTCCCTAACTTACACTCTAGTTGCAAACTTTCACAGATACAAACAAATCACAGAAAGTGGTTCACACCTCTGCATGACACTGTCACAGTTGTGTGCTTACTGTATGTGCTTGATGAGAGCCTAGGATATTTATGTGTTTGTATGTTTTATGCTATATATTGATATTTGTGTCAAGGCTGTGTAAGACTCACTTTGTTAAATAAATCTAACTTATGAATATTCTTCCAGAATGGAACTGATTCTCAAGTTGGGGACTTACTGTGCCTACTTGAGGTACAGTCTCACTGTACCATCAAAGCAATCTTGGAAGGCTGGTATCACAGTACCAGTTTACAGATGAGAAAAGGGAAGCTCTCCACAGAATCCCGTCTCAACCCTCACTCAAAAAGCTAGGCAGCCACCATGGGAAGTCCAGTACAGTTTAGGGCTCACCAGCTGCCTGCCTAGGAAACATAATCTAGGCACATGCTCTAGATGTATCTCACTTTAGACTTTTTTTTTAATGTATCTGGTATAGGGTCTTGGTACACCACAGCTCAGACTTGCAGTGATCCTCCTGTCTGCAGCCTCCCCAGTGCTAGGGTTACAGACATGCACCACCACACCTGGTCTTGGTGGCTGGCTCAACCCAGAGCTGGGGCTGGCACAGCATGTGGTGCTATGGACTAAGCACAGGTCCCAAAATGTTTTTTAAAAACTGTCCTGAGGTTCTGTTCTTATGCACGAAATGAATAAGGAGGACAAAAAAGTTACTTTGGTTCTATCCAGGTTCCACAGTGAATTAAATATCTTATGCAGATCACTGGTGTTTTTCAGAACTTGCTCAATGAAAGTGTCCCACTGCAAAC
>PVJA010002543.1:92087-105871 GCA_004027025.1 Myocastor coypus
CACACACACACACACACACACACACACACACACACACACACACACAGCCCCTTCTCCCACCCTGACCACTTGTCCACCACAGAACCAGAGCACTTACTCATCCTGACAGCCTGAGTGGTAGGGGCGACACATTACAGACATTTGAGAGGGGCTCCAAAGGTCCTCAACCTGGTCACTGGACACCACATATTCATGTAAAGAAGTGCTATATTCTAGCGCAGAAGCTTTGCTAACAAGGCCCAACATGATTCCCCAAGGCACATTCATACCTTATAAGCCAGAGAAACAGGACCATTGTAGAAATTAAAGAATCCAATGAGCTGATCTAGGAACCGCTTGCAGCTGATATCAGGGAGCTCCACAGCACAGCCCAGCACCTGAGAAGAAGAATCCAGGAGCCTGGGCACTTTCCTGTTCTTTAAGGCCAAGCCCAGAACTCTGGCACCCAGTTCTCCATCGGCCACCAAGACTGACCTTTTACCACCCAAAGCTCACAGCTCCCACTGCCACCAAGCTGATCTCCATAGAGAACAAGTACTTTCTGTGCCTCTGTTCATAGTGCCCAGTCCAAAAGGCACCCCTCCTTTCTGTTCATTCACCTACCCCTCGGCAAATTCACACCTTCCCAGGGTCCACTCTGCCTCCTAGCACCTTTACCATGCCTACTGTGCTAACTGCAGCCAAAGTGGACCTCTTTTCTGACCCAACTATATAAGGATTGGTGCTAACCACTATACTTTTGACCTGGGCTTCTCTGCAAGCCCAGCACAGACTCAAATTGTACCGTGAAGGTCACCTTGTCTCTCAAGTTGGAAGAGGAGCTTGGAGGGCAGGCTGGACTGTGTCATCACAACCCTAACCTCTGAAGGCCTACATGCAGGGTTGATACACCCCATTTGAGTGGAGAAGAGTTGGTCATCTGTTTAAAGCCTGAATATAGCTCACAGTATTTGACACAGTGATTCTACCTCTAGGAATCTGTCCTAATGGAATGCAATCAGGAATTAACAAACCTTGACAGGAAACAAATGAATGAAAATTCCCTTAAATGTTAACTATGGAAGGGAAATGTTTTCTTCCCTGGAGTGTCCCAAAAGTTTAACAGTCTGGCACACAAGAAATGCTCACTTTCTCCCCAGTGGTCCATAAACTGAGAGCAATTCCAGTCATAATCCCATCAGCTTTTCTTTACAAAGTTGTAAAGTGGTTTAACAATGGAAACACAAATGATCTAAAATACGCAGAGCAAACTTTAAAAACAATAGGCTTAGGACACTTACACCATGTGATTTCAAGATGCAATGAGGCTACTGAAAACAACAGAGTGGTACTTGCTAGAATCCTCAACTATATTAGTGACAGAGAATACAGGGCCTAGAAATAACCACACTTTTTTTGTCTTCTGATCTATGACATAAGAGCCAAGAAATTCAATGGGCACAGGAAAGCTTTTTTTTAACAATGGTGCTAGAATAATTGGCATCCAAATAGAAAAAAGAAATGACCCATGCCTTCTACTTGCAGCAATACAAATTGCTAACCCAAGCTGAATTTTAGATCTAAATTTAAAAACAAAAATTATGCCAGGTGTGGTGGCTCCAGCCTATAATCCCAGAACTTAGGAAGAAGGGGGATGCTGAGTTAGCCTTGTCTCAAAAATAAATAAATAAATAAATAAATAAATAAATAAATAAACAAACAACAAAACTATAAAACTCTTACTAAGAAAAAAAGAGGCCAAAGTGGCAAGAAGTAGTTTCTTAGGATACAAAAAGCAGCATCCTTAAGATTAAAAACTTCTAGGGCTGGAAAGATAGTTCAGCAGACTAAGTGCTTGCTTTGGCAAGCACAGGGCCCAGGGTTCCATACCTGGTCCTACATGCTGCATCACCCTCACCCCCAGGGGAGGCTGAGTCAGCTACTGAGTCTGGGCCTGGTTGCGTGCACCTGCAATCCCAGCACTGGGGAGGCTGAAAACAGTAGGATCACTATGAGTCCAAGCTGCATAGTGAGACTCTGTACCAAATACATAAAATTAAAAAAAAACACCTTAAAAACTTTTACTCATCAAACAAAATTAATAAGCATGGCAAAAACTGGCAGAAAATATTTTAAAATTTGTATCTGACAAAGAAATAGCCTCAGATATCTGAAGAACTACAAGTCAGTAAAAAAGAAAACCCAACTTAAATAAAGGACAAGGCCAGCTGTGTGGGATCTTGCACACCTGCAATCCCAGCTCCTCAGGAGGCAGAATCATGAAGACCAAAACTTCTAGGCCGCCAGCCCAGGCAACTTAGACTTTGTCTCAAAATAAGAAAAGCTGGAGATGTAGCTCAGTTCACAGCCCCTGCATTCAATTCCCAGTACCACAACATAAAGAAGGAAAAAGTGAGGGGCAAATACTTGGACACATTTCACAAGGGAAGACACATAAATGGCCCTGAGCACAGGAAAGCGCCTCCACATTGTCTTGGGGGAAACGCAAACTAAGCCACAGTTAGACACCACCACAAGCCCAGCAGAAGAGCTAAAATTAAACAGCAACGACATCAATGTGAAAGGGGAGGAAGTGGATTTCTCTGTGACTATTACTGGTCAGAGTGCACAACCAGCTGGCAAAAGCTTGTGGCGCCTTCTTGTAAAATTCAACATATACCAGCCCTCTATCAGCACTGTCCACAGAAAGCACTTGTCCACAGAAAAACGTCCACGGGAATGCTGCTGGGAACCTTGCTCTCAGTTTCCCAAAGCTGGCAATGTTTCTGCCAATCAAAAGGGGAACAAGCAGATGGAACAGAGTCAGATAATTGAATACTATTTCATAGTAAAATGGAGTAAATACTGATTATGCCATTTCATAAACATTAAGTAGCAGACAGGGCATTTAAAATAAATAGTACACTAAATATTGACACAAAAATTCAAAGTAGTGGCTGCCTGGGGTTGAAATAGATAGAATTAACTGGAATGGGGCGTGAAGAAGACTCCAGGGGTGATGATAATTTCCCATGTGTTTCCAGGGATGTGTGTAGTATGTGAAATATTTGACCAACTGTATCAAATAGTTCATTCAGGATCTGGGTATGTCACCAAATGTAAATTTTACTTCAAGAACAAAGGAACAGTGCTAGGGATGCAGCTCAGGGGCACAGCACCAGCCTGGCAAGTGTGAGGGCCTCAGTCTGAGTTCTGGTACTCCGTCCCCAAAAAGAACAAAGGGACCGCTAACAGTGAACATCCACTACATTTACAGTAAAGGATTTGTGGATGGGGAATACACTAATGCATGCAATTTACTTTGAAAAGCATTTTTTAAAAATCTGGATTGGTGAAAGGATAGAAGGACGAACACATGTGTAAAAATAATTACAATAAAATATTATTTGCAAAAAAAAGGGCATGTGAGTTTTTACTGTAAAATTCTTGCAAATGTTCAATATGTCAGAAATCTTTCCAAATATCATGTTGGGAACCACACCTACAAATGAATATACCACCCTACTCTTCAGCATTCTTTTACCTCCAAAGCCTTAAAGGGCAGGCAAGGGAAGATATGCTTTACATCAAATGGCTATAAAATGATTTTAAAATTTGTTCACCTTTAATATATTCTTTAAAGGCTAACCCATATATATACGAATGCCAGCTTTTTCATGTCACTTTAAACGTAGACAGAAAAGAATATATAGCAAAGAAATGAAAGAAATAAACTCAATTTGCAACACAAATCAAATAGAATTTCCATAGCTTGGCCTAAGTCTTTCCAAAGAAAGGAGAAAGCAGCTGTGTACAAAGCAGGCTGAACACGTGCTCATCACGCGCGGAGCCCGAGAACAGCTCAACCTGCTGCACAAAGGAAAACCAGGAATGTTGGGGACAGCACTTGGTCATGACAGACACCTCAGCGAGCGACACCACACGTGGAGGATGATGAGACGGGACGTGCAGGGCAGGGGAACCAACTCAAGGCTCAAGCGCTACAGATGATGTAACACGCCGGCGCTGACAGGGCCTGCCTGAACTTACCCAGAGGTAATCGTCTTCCACCTTTATGGCAAACTTCAGTTTCCGCAGGCGAATGAGAGTAGGGGGAGAGCCAGAGATGTCAGAGACACAGCGAACAACCCCAGCAATCTGCCCACAGAGCAGCTCCTGCTGATCGAGGACAGTCTGTAAGACAGAAGCAGATTCCAGAAGTTCCTGAACTCTTGAGTTACTGAGAAGCTAAAGCCCAAAGACCAGACGAAATTTGTGGCCTACTTTCATGTAGCTCATGAGGGGATTACAGGCACACACTTGAGTAGACACACAGTCCTTCCACTCCCAAGCTAATCTCCTGCACAGAGCAGCCTAGAATAACCCTGGCCATGTCAGTCACAACATAATCACGTGAGTAGAAAGAAGCTCTTATCTTTCTCAGCCTTCATCAAACCACGGGACACCCAGACATGATGCAGTGCCACAAAAAATACATCTACCATCTCTGAAGAATTTCTACCTGACAGAACTGAATTTCAGTCTAATCAAGGCTCTAGAGCTTACTTCTATTCTGAAGAAAATATAACAGACAGAAGGTAGCAAATGACATCAGCATGAGAAACTAATCAGCCAAACCCAGAGTCTGGGATATCTGAATGTTTCCTCATACATTTGGCAAGGTCTGTTCAATAATTCAATAGTATTATTGAATTATTATGGGTAGAATAGAGAATGGGTGCCTGGGTAAGGAGTACTGTAAAAGGCCCTGAAAGTACAGAATGGCCAGAGACTATGTGGATGATTTTTAGATGAATTAGGAAACACAGAGAAACAGAGAGATAGACAGACAGGCAGGCAGGCAGGCAGGCAGGCAGACACAGAGACAGATAGACTAAAATGATAGAAGGGTGAAATCTGAACATAATCTGTGTAGCATGATATTAAGGAACCACTGCTACCAATTATTACAATTTTGGTTAGGTATAAAAATGTCTAATGTCCTTTTCACAGAGAGACACACTTGGTAGTGGGAGATGACACAATGTCTCCAATTTCCTTCCAACGTCTCAAGTAAGTAAGTAAAGAGGGAAAAGTGAGGTCATATAAAACTGGTTAAGTGTTGGTAACAGTCAACACCACAGATGACATACAGGGTTCAGACTATTCTTGTCTGTCCTCTTATATGTGTTTCAGTAAACGCTTTCTGAAAATGAGCAGATCCAAAAACAGGGGGTAGAAGAGATAGAAAAAGAAATCATGATAATAACAGGGAGCTGGGAAAGAAGGGAGACCTGAGCTGCCTGGGGATTTTAAGAATAGAACACAAAGAGTCATCTTAGAGTAAGATGGCAGATGTGTCAAATGCCGGGATTGGCCAAAGAAAACTGCCCTGAGCTAAGCCTATAAAAACTTACCACTTGGAAGCAGCAGGGCCCATGCAGAGTAGGAAGATGTCATGTGGCTTACCTGGGAAGGATAAAAATAACAAATGCCAGCTCTTGTTGGATCTCTCTCTTCCTTCACCTTGGAGCCATCATAAAGGAAAAAATAATTCCACCTGACAAGAGGAAAAAGTGGAGCCATATTTTCTCTCACCCAGTGACAATGGCATGTTAAAGTGCAGCTTCCCACTTCCTAGCCCAAGGAGGGCTGGTTACCCAGTGTGGCCTTCTGCAGGGACCAACAGAGAAGGAACCCAGCAGCTCCGAACAGATAAAACCACTTCTCAAGTGCAAGAGAGGCCAACTAAAAATATGCCTCTATCCAGCTGTCAGCCCATCTGCCCCAAAAGACAAATACTGGGGGCAAACTGCCCACCCACAGCGACAGCTTCTATTTGAAGTTCTGAACCTTAACTACACAGCCACACCGCTGGGTGCCCTGTCCTCCAAGGCTGGGATAACAAGGTAGGTTAAGGCTGTCTTAGCTGCACTCCTCCCAACTGCTGAGCACAGCGATAGTTGCCTACCAGGAATCTATCCAAGATGTTCCCAGAGGGTCTGCCGTGTGCAGAATGCAATCTCAATGTAGGGCAGTGAATCTACAGAAAAGCCAGGACCTTCGGAAGTTTACAGAGAAATAGCGGACTCGTCCGTTCAAACTTTTATCAGGCTTTAAGCCTCACTCAATATGCTTCTTAATCAGCTCTCTCCTGACTGCCTCAGCCCAGAGGGAGCTGAGTTTCGAAAAAGCCTTCTTTCCTGAACACTCTTACAGCCCACTCTATACTACAATTATGCAATATTCTCTTCTGTATCTGATTACCTCTTGAGACCACACGGTGAACTTCTCAAAGGCTGGACCTCAGTTTTATTTCCCAATCTCCAAAAGCACACTCACAAGGTGTAGCACACAATGGAGATGAAGCCCCCTGCACTCCTCTCACAGAGACCTCTGCCCTGCCCTGGGCCTTTCATCTCTCTCTGCAATAAAACCACCATCCATCTCTGAGACGACCCACTTTCTAGAGTTCTAATGCCAATCCAGATCAAAAAGCCTCCATAGGCAGGGTTCAGTGGGCACAGCTCTAGTCCTCCTAGCTACTCTTGAGGCTGAAGTAGGAGCAGTACAAGTCCCGCACCAGCTTCGGCAACTTAGCGAGAACCAGTCTTGAACTAACCAGGGATCCAGCCCAGTGATATGGCAGTTGTCTATCACACGCAAGAGACTGGGTTTAATTCTCCAGAATAACCCCTCCATAAAAGGCTCAATAAATGTTTCAAAGTTAACTCTCCCTAGCCTCATCCTCCTTTTCCTTATGTTCTAAAGAAAAACAAACCTTGAATAGCTCTTTTTCACTTGTACATATACAACCAGCATAAAGTTTTACTTCTTTTTTTCTTTCTTTTTTTGGGGGTTTTTTGTTGTTGTTGTTGTTGTTTGGTATTGGAAACTGAACCCAGAGCCTTTACTATATTCCCAGGTTGCCTAGGCTGGGCTTGGACTTTTGATCCTCCTGCTTCAGCCTCCCACGGTGCCAGGATTATAGACACACAGCACCACAGTGGGTTATAATCAATTTACATGTAAATACATTAAGTCTGGTAAAACTATCACTTTCACTTCCATCTCCTTGCCAAGTCTGTTAGATCAAATTTTGAAAAAAGATCACCACGTGCGGCTGGGCAGGGAAATGAGTTCCAGGCAGATGCCGTGCGTTATCCTCCACAGGTCAGACTGGCCAGGCTTTCTGTCTGGTGACTCCCACCTGTAACTGTCCCTCATCTTCCACAGTGCAGAGAATCCTGCCCAGGCTATCACCAAAGCTGGCCGCACGATCAGCTGTGGCTGTCTTTTCCACAACCTGCCAGCAACACTGAGCTCTTCTACATGAGGCAAAAAGGCTGGCAAGGTGAAGAGACATCTGTTCTCTGTCAGGTGTGGTGGCACAAACCTGAATTCCCAGCACTCTGGGCGGGTGAGGCAGGAGAATAACAAGTTTGAGTCAGCCTGGGCAATTCAGTGACTTGGATGGCCCTGTCTCAATATAAAAACTTAAAAAAAAAAAAAAAAAGCTGGAGTTATTGCTCAGTGGCAGAGAATGCCTGGGTTTAGAGTCCCAATTACTGGAGATAAAACAAAACAGGAAAATGAAACACTTGAGCCCAAAACATTGATGGCTGCATTTTTTGCTTTATAACATCAAAACAGTCCAGCTGGGGTTCAGTATCCCATGAGATCCAGCCAGGGCCTGTCAAGAGCCACACCCAAGAGGGCTGCATACTCACCAGGAGGCTGACTTGGTCTCTGAGGAGGTGGGGGCGGCCATTTATTCTCCAGCAGGCCTCATCCTCTTCCTTTGGGTTCCCTTTCCCAGTCTCACTTCTTGTTTCCAACAGTATCTCCAAAACAGTGGATCCAGGTGTGAGATTAGGAGTCCTATGCCACAAATGCCACTTGCTTAGTGTTTAGTCAGCAGGAAAGTGCTACTTCCCTTCCGTGCAGACCTCTGAGGTCCACGGATGTCTCTGTGGCTCCTGGAACTGTGGTAGGGTACATAATAAACAGATAACTGGAAAAAGCCAGACCCAGCAGGAGGGCTCTGGGAGCACCAGCGTGGCCGTCTGCAGAATGACCTCCTCAAGGCCCTCTCTCAGAGGTTCTCACAGGCAGGCACTCGCTGGCTGGAGGGAGTTCTCACACATTTCTGACCCATCAAGTTGAAAACTGTCCTGAAGTTTCTTTCAAAAGTCCTGAAGTTTCCAGTTCAAACACAGTGCCTGAGTTATGAAATAAATACAAGGAATGGATTATTTTCAGAAACCCATGAGAGAGCATGTGACCCAGGCAGGGTTGAATAAATGGTGTCTTTCAAAGGGGCTTTCTCTACTGGCAAAAATTATGCTTCAAAATTTGAAAAAAGGGTAGCCAAGACTTCTGCTACCAGGCTTTAGGTTCCTGCACAGCTGTTTACAGGCATCGCAGTGATAAAATTAGATCATTAGAATGAAAAGATACTGGATCACTATAAGATGACTGCCACTGTAATGACAGAACCCGATCGAAGGAACTGTCACCCTGACAGCCCAAAAGAAACCTGAGCACGCCAAATTTCACAGCTGAGCAAGTTTTCAAAGAGCAAAAAGAACCCTCTGAGCTTTTTTAGGCAGGCTCTCAGTATGCAGTCCGGGCTGGCTTTGTGCTCACTTCTGTAGCACCCCACTGGTCTCAAACTTGAAGAGATACTCCTGGCTCAACTTCCCAAGTGCTAGGATTACAGACATGCACCACCACACCCAGTTCTGAGGCCATATGGTGGGCACTCACATCGGAGCAAGATGGCCCTGCATGTGTGGCTGGGAATGGAACTTGGGTCCTTGTGCTTGCCAGGTAAGTGCTTATGACTCTGTGCTATCTCCCCAGCAAGTGACTATCACATTTTCCCAAGATCAATGGACATTTGGGTAGTTTCCAAGATTTAGCTATTACAAACTGTGCTGCTATAAACAGACAATACGATGGGGAAAAGGGGTAAAGAAGGAAGAAAGAAAAAAAAAAAAAAACATCTATACGCAGGATAAGATACAGCTAGTTTACTATTAGAAGGCAGCAATATGCAAAGTATTAATTATTATAACTCTACTAGCCTGCTTTGAAACTCTTATTTTTATTTCTCTTTAAAATAACAAAACTTTTTAAAAGTTAAAAACAACAAAAACTTCCCCAAGAGACAATTTGGGGTGTTGTGCAGTTTCAGTCAAAAGGGGCCCAGGCTTCACTTTCTCCGATCCTTGCCTCACTCACTCCCTACCAGAACTACGCTGCCAGCCTGCACGTTCGAGAGCGCACACACGCGCCCCGCGCCCCCCCCCCCACTCGCTGGTGTCAAAATTAAGGTGATCCTCTTGGCCTCCTTGAACCCGCTGTCACTGGGCTGGACGACACCACAAAAAACTCAAGGGTCAATCCTTCCACGTGATGGCCCTGTGATCGCTTCAGAGGTTCACTCATGTGGTCACTTTCTCTAAGCTCAATGCAATCAATGAAGCTGTCTTAAACACCTGGCGCCACTCTGCTATCTGGCAGCGCGGCTGAAGTCTCCTCGATCGAGCGGTCTCTAGATGCCTTGAAGTGCTCTCCCTCACGGGCTCATACCCGGAAGGCTCTACAGAGCCCCCGAGGGACCGTCGCTGGCGAGATCTAGCAGCCTCAAAGCCCCCTCCCTTCCTCCTAGAAGACTGGGTCCCACACTACCAAGGTTCACTCGCGTTAGCCCTCAAGGGTCCAGGAGAGGCCAGTAGCGACTCTGGGGTCACAGGTGTCAAGATGTAACCAGAAATGGCTCTGGCAGTCTGGGAAGTGTCTTAGGGACGCCGACAGGAAACATCAAGGCTGGGTGGCGCACGCCTGTAATCCTAGCATGCGGATCGCCGCCAGCTCGAGGCCAGCTTGGGCTCCGTAGCGAGTTCGAAGTCACCCAGAGCTAGAGAGCCAGACCCCGTCTCACACACACACAAAAAAGTGGAGAACAAAAGGCCTGGTGGGGGGCGGCGGCGGCAAGGCGCAGGGAGGGGCCTCGGTCGGTCACAGGGATTAGGAGGGAGTGCTAGTGAGTGCAGACGGCGAGGAGGCTACAGAGCCAGCACGCCAGGCCTCGGGAGCCGCTGGAGCCGCAGGAGACCTCCGGCCGCGCACGGGTCTCAGTCCAGGAAGCCGAGAAGCGGAGGGAGAGGGCAGGGTCGGCGGCCCCTGCGCCCCACGCCCGGCCGTCCACCCCTCGACCGCAGCAGGCAGGCACCCAGGCTCCGGGCCCCCACGGACCCGGGAAGCGGTCGACCACGCAGAGCCCGCGACCCCCAACCGCCCGATACCTGAGCGCGCCGCACTCCGCGCAGGTCACGCGCAGCCCCGCCCCCGGACCCACCCCCTAAAGGTCGCGGGGAGCCGGCGCGCAGTGATGACGCACCAAGGGCACATAGCGTGATGTCACGAAGCCATGGCGGCAGCGTCGGCGGCTGACGCGGCCCCGAAACTCTGGCGGTCCGCCGCGCCGCGGAGGCGCTCCGGTGCGCGGCGGTCGCGGCAGAAGGAAAAGAAGGCGGGAGGACGTGACACAGAGCTCGAGGCCGACACCAAAATCGTGCTTCGTCGCCTCGAGGAGGCTGAGTGAGTGCGGGGCCCAATCCCGCTAACGGGTGGGTTTTCTAAGCCTCAATCTCCCCATCTGTAAAATGGGTATGTGCTAAAACCTTTTCCGGGAGATACAAGCGCCTTGCAGCCCTGAATGCGTCTGCGTTTTCAAATTTACGAGGTCAGGAATGAAAATGTCACCTATGGTGCTTTCAAGAACGTTGATTTAGTAAGTGTAAACTGTTTTCCCCACATGGTAAGTGGTGGGCTGGGTTTTGTCGTTAATACCATGTCCAGTGTTAGCTATTAGTATGTTTAGTTAGAGCAGCGGTTCTCAACCTGTGGGTCGCGATCCCGGCGGGGATCGAACGACCAAATCAGGGATCGCCTAAAGCCATTCTGAATCATAACTGTAGCAAAATTGCAGTTTTGAAGTAGCCACCAAAATTATTTTTTGGTTTGGGGTCACCACAACATGAGGAACTGTATTGCGGGGTCACGGCATTAGAAAGGTTGAGAACCACTGAAATAGAGCAACAAGCACATGTGATTGTAACCGTTATCATCATGCACCTAGCAACCGACTCCTTTGTGCTGCATGCTAACTTAGGCATTAGACACAGTTTGTCGGCATTGAGCGTCCCTGCCACGCCAGCAGCCCAGCAGCCCAACGAGAAGTAGGCCGTCAATGTGTGGAACCAGATTTGAAACCTAAATCTCGGTGACTCCAACACTTTTGTTTACATCTTGCCGTTCTTTGGACCCTTTGCCCCCCCCCAATCTCCCCATACCTTGCCCCACCCCCACCCCCTGGAAAGTCCACAGAATATATCCAGCACAGGAAGCATTTGGTAAATGTTCCTAACTGTTGATATTGAGAGTAACAGTTTTCTTTTTAGTGTCAGACCTTGTAGGGCTTAAAAATAACAACTTTAGTTAGCCCTTCTTCAGATCAGCATCAGGAGAACCGGAGGGAGAGATTAGACTAATTTTTCGTAGAATTAGGGTCAGCAGGTAGTGGTAACAGAGGTTCCCTCTGAATAGAAAGCAGTTTCTGATGGGCTGGTTGGGCGATGTGGGGGCAATTCTTTGTAAGATGTGTACAGGTCTGTGCATGCTGAGACAGTGTGATTGAGAGTGCAGGGCCAGCCTCAGTGACTTAGTGAGACCTTGTCCCAAACTGAAAATGCATACAAAGGTCTGAGGTAGAGCTCCACAGTGGAGCTTGCCATTGTGCACACAGCCCTAGGTTCAATCCCTGTACTGCAAACTAAACAAAAGCTTTAGCTATACATGAGAGTGAGTGGGCCTGGGGATTTGGAGAACTCTTGAAGCTCTTTCCCTATCCCTCAACGTTGTGGTTATTTCCCCAGCTTCCACAGAGCCCCCCAGAAGCTCCGTGTTTCTCCTGCCACCCCTAAGAATGGTATGGTTTCCACACCATGCCTCATGCAGTTGAAGGACCAGGCATTCTGCATGCTGATCTGTGCAGGCCTACGCGTCTAGTGGGCACACTCCTGTACGTTAGAGCTCTTCTCTGCCCTCCTTTGTCCCCAGTGGGCAGCCTTGGGACAGAGCCTTTTACTGTTGTTTTCCTGAGTTCCTGTATTATCCCATTTCCTGTTGTTGGGACAAATGACCCAACAGCCACAATTTCATGGGGATGGTCATTATGGTTCATGGCATCCACGGCTCAAAGGCAGAAGCAGCGTGGCAGAAGCAGGTGGTAGAGAAAGGCTGCTTGTATCATGGCAGCCAGAAACAAGAGTGAGTTGGAGAAGGAGACTGCAAGAGCACAGGCCCTCCAGGCAGGCCCCCAGCGACCTGCCTCTGACAGGCCCCACTCCAGCAGAATAGCCAGCTGTGAACTCATCAGTGTTCTGGTTCATCAGCGAGGGTAGCTCCCATGCCCACTATCCTGTCGCCTTCCAGAAGCCTTGCAGATGGACACACAACTTGGGGGAGGGGTGGTATTTTAGATCTAAACTGTAATAGATTTCACTTCATTTAGCTCTGGGCTTGGGGAAAACAGCTGACTTGAATAGAGAAAGACTAGACGCTCATCTCCTCTTCCCCCTTTCCCTTAGAGTTACTTTAGTAACAGGCATTTTATTACAACCTTGTGTGTAGCACTGTCCTGCAAATGGGACCCCCTGTGGTAGATGTGATTCTCATCCCCATTCTAGAGATGAAGAGACTAGAGCGCAGGTAGGCCAAGGGGCCACAGCTCAGGAAAACTTCGTTGTGGGCCAGAATCCAGGGCCTCCACGACAGAGCTGCCTCCTGTCCCCTCAGACCCCAGCTGTATGCACACTCACTCTGGACCTGCCAGTGTGCGCATCTCTTCACATGCAGAAAGGATGGGCTGTGGGTGGAGGGCACTTTGTCCACTAGGCACTGCCTCAGGGTGAGGCAGGAAGGTACTGCTGGGTGGTGCTGAAGGGGTGAGAGATGATCGTGCCCTCTTCCCAGCAGGAATGAGCTGCTCGTCTCTGCTTTCTGGAGCTCAGCACTAGGTAAGTGCTCCCGGCAGGGGGGCTTGGGGAGGGGGGCTCGGTGTGGACCGAGAAGGAAATCCAGTCGTCATTTGAGGACGTTTCACTTCCTGGAGCAGTGGTCTCGTTGAGTTCGAATTCTGGTTTCTCCCTTAGGGTTGTGTGTCCTTGGGCGTTAACTCTAGCCAACCTTCAGTTCTTTACCAGTGAAATGGGATGGCCATGCACATGTCCAGTAACATAGTTTTGAGAATTAAATGAGATTACATAGGTGCATACTTAGCACAGTGCTTGCCTACTACAGAGAAGACAATCGGCGTTAGCTGTCCTTATTGTCATTACAGGATTTGTGGTATCCTGTTCTTTTCCCTTGACATGACTGTGTACTTATTTCCAGACACTTATAATCTCCTTTTAAACACAGTGTATAGCAACATAGAATTTATGTGTGCAGTAAGTGTACTATAGTTGTCCTTTTTTGTTGAAGACTAGTGTTTTTCTTTTGTGTTAGTTATTCCATATAACTTTGCAGTGAGCAACTTTATATATAAAGCTTTTACCAAATCTAGTATGATTCAGTAGGATGATATAGTCACAGGAGTAGGGTTGCTTAGTAAAGGATAATGAACTCAATTTGCATTGCTAAGCTGTTCTCAGGGAAGCTTTGGCCAATTCTCTTATCAGCAAGGACCTAAGGAGCTGGTTTTTCCAATAATCTTTTCTGTCCTCATCTTCTGT